>JANHGN010019639.1:25311-43032 GCA_024605025.1 Megaceryle maxima | reverse complement strand
GCAAATTAGAGATGAGAGAAGGCTGTGGTTCAGGAGAAAAGAACAATAAAAAACAAGGGCAAGAAGTGAAATATCGTTAAATCACTCAGTTTTACATACGTATCTTGTTAATGCCTTTTCTCTAGATTTTTTTTGTTAATTTTGTAATTTATTTAAGCTTAAGCAAGAGTCTTAGAATCTAGGGGCAATATTTGGGGAGGGAAAAGAGCAAGTTTTGAGGGAAGATTTTAAGTTCTTAAGTGAAGAGAAAAGATGAGCCTGCCATGTAGGTCAATGTAAGGAAACCCTTGGAGTCACCCAGGGAAGAAGACCATAAGCAGAAAAGGAAAACTGACACATTAGAAGGAACAAATGAAGATGAGGTTCTTTAGGGGTCAGGTTGACTAGGACTTTGAGAATAAAGAATTTGAATTTCATTTGAAAACAAATAGTGTGTTCTCCGGGGAACCAAGCAGAAAGTACGAATTAGACATTCTTTATACTGGAAAAAGAAACAATTGCAAGATAATGAGTTTTAGAGGCAAAGAACTTAGATTTTGTGTTAGTAGATGTGCCATAATGCATCTTACTTGGATACAGTTCTCTCTTCAGTCCCCACATTTATGCCAGTTGGACATATCTGCACTAAAAACAGTAAAAAAAAATTTTTAGTGTAAAGGAAATTTCTAGAATATATATTTCATGTGTGTATATATGTATTTTAAGTTTATGCATCCTGTGTCCCCTAGTAAGGAAAGGAGCACACTGAGGCAGAACTGGTATAAATGATTTGGCAGAGTGTTTACTGCTCAGTCTGTAGCTTATCTCCTCACTCATCATCAGGGCTAGTTAAATGATCTCTATCAAATTCATTCTACAGCTGTCAGTACCTGCAAGCGTATAAACAGACAGGTAAGATTTCTAAGAAGCAGATGTCCGCATCGCTAAAAGGACTGCTCTAATTGGCATAATCAGTACAAGAAATGAAGAGTGAATGAGTATGGAAATAGAATTACTTTTCTACCCCTTGAAAGGAGACAGTAACAGGCTACATTCATTTAGTTGTTCCTGCAGCTGACTGTGCTGAACTTCCTTGAATATAGAAAAAGGGCATTTTAATCTCCAAAACCATCCATCTGGCATCTTCCATTAACATTAAACACTAATGAAAAAAAAAAAAAAAAAAAAAAAGAGGGAGAGAGTAGTTGTTGTCCAGAAGCATTTGCACCTGACTTGAGGATCCTACAACAATTTTAACCACTGGTGGAACATGTCTTGTTCAGGTTAACTGTCTCTGCACACCCCATCTTTGTAACTCGTGGCAGAGCGGAGTTAGTCTGTGCCTTGAATTTCACTCTCACCTTGCATTTATTCCTTACTAGACAGAAGTGATTTAAATCTGTTTGAAATCTGTATACGGTTGGGTATTGTTTGAAATGAGCTACAGTGTGAGTAGACATGAGAGACTGACAGATGAACACATACAGTAATCAGTAAGGGCAGGATTTAATTGCAGCTAATTTGTACTGGTTGAACACCTCTCAGTATAAAAGATATTTTATACTCAATTATATTTATAATGTTTTGGACAATCAACATATGGTAAAATTTAACAGTATAACCATTTAATCTAACACACATTTGATCTGTCCCTTCTTTCTTTGCTTGTCAGAAGCTTTTATTCCTTTCTGTATGGAAAACAGTTTAAGAAGTGCAAGCCTGGATACAGGAACAGATCTCTTCCTATACAGGACTAGATCAATTTGTATCTTCCGTACTACTAATTATTTTGAGGATGCCTTAAAGGTCACCATGTGAAATGTTGAATTTCCTCTCTTCCCAAAACCTTATCCAGGAAACTTACTGAAGCTGTATTACAATGTGGGTGAATACATATGGCTTGTGACAGGTTAGATACAGCACAGTAAATTATGACTGTGAATGTACATTGCCGAATCCCATTCTTTGTTTTCAAGTATAAATGCCCTTCTTATAATTCATTTTTAATTTCTTAAAAACTATGTTGTTGAAGCTTTAGCTATAATTATTTTGTCTTCTTGTAACACCTAGGAAAAAAAAAGAACCGAAACAAAACCAGAATTGTGCTATGACAGAAATAATATAGGGTAATTAAAAATTAAAAAAATATGTTCTAGAGCAGAGATTTACTTCCAGTAAAAGGTTGCAAGAGAGGCTGTTGATTCCTAAAAATACAGAAATATTAAGAAAACTTTGTCCAAAAAAAGTTGTATTCTGGAGTGGAAAAGCTCAGGTTGGTACTATTTGCAGTTGGCAAAATTTCAGAAATTCCTTCTTCCAGCAATTATATTGATTGGCAGAGGTGAAAATTCTTATTTTTTTGGAACTTTGTCTTTGTTGCAAAATGTCTACTTAGGAATACTATTAATTCACAATGTAAATAATTTTAATGCTGCTCATGATATATCTTGTCTTGCAAGATGATGGAAAACCTTAAGTGTATTCTATATGTCCAAATTTCAAGGAATAGTGCCTATTAGGTCAGTGAAATCACTCACTTTGTAGTTACAGAGTCAGATAATAGAGTATAGTACTTCAACTGTGTCAGACTAGTCAAAGAAACACTTGCCTTGGAGATTAAGGAAGTCAGTTTAAGTAAAATTAATTTATTTCCTGAGTAGCGTAATCATCTCTAGTCACTAGAATATGTATTCTCAATGATACTGTGCTGACCTGATTGTTATACTATTATTACTATACCAGTCTTTTCAAATGCCTTCAAGTCCGGAAGAAATTTAATCTCTCTTCAACATTACTTCCATTGTTATTATTTTGGTGCTATTCAGTTGTGATTCTCTTTGCACTTGAAAAAATATTCTTAAATTGTCTTTAATTTACAGTGTTAGTCTATGTAGTCTTTCTGTAATTCACCTTTTCGTGGTGTCATTTTATCAATTAATAGATAATTCAGCTATTCTTCATAAAGGCACAAGGCCTTTAACCAGAATCTTCCTAAATTTTGATGCAGACAAAAATAAAGTTTCTAGGATTGTTAAATTTTAAAGAAATTCTTAGGTATTTTAATTTTCCCAGTAACCTTAAAATAAATAAATTAAAAAAAAAATTACAAAAGTCATTAGTGCTTGAGGTTGAGCCTTTTTACTCTGTTCACTTCTCTCTGTGCAAATCACACATGGCCATAGCCACTGGTGATAAGCCAAAAGATTTGCAATGTTCTCTATCATCTGCTTGCCAGACTCCCAAGGCACCTTTGCTGAATAACCTTGCTCCTTTACCTGTAACAGAGAGAGTTTCAGTGGCATCACTGAGAGTTGGAGCACTCTTGGAGCTGGTGACTAACCTGAGCTCTGAAAAGTACTGTCTCTGCAGACTTTGTCAAATTACATAACTCTGAATTCTGTTTCAAGTGCCTAAACATGAAGATGAAAAATATCATCAACATTATTAGAATTTACAGAAACGATAATACAGTACTGGTTTTGTGGGTTTGATTGACAGGAACTCTGTAAACAGATGCTTTGCAGTCAAATCTGTTTTTTCCCCCCAGCTTCTTTGATTAAAAAAGAAAAAAAAAAGTTTTTCATAAAAACAGTGACTATTGTTAGAATTTTGACTTCAGAAGCAAAACTCAGCCAGATACACAAGGTGTCCATATAAAACTCTTACTTACATCTCACCATGGGATGTTGGGGTTCCTGCTGCATTAGCACAGAATGAAAGGAATCTTCTTTCCACACTCCTCCTGAAAGAATGTGTATTGTAGTTGTTTCTGACATCAGTTTGATTTTCCAACCTGTTTAATTAGGAAATTGGAGTCCTTTGAAACTCCCTGAAGCCACCCCAAAATCATGTCCTGTCTACTTGGGCTGTGAGAGAGGCTCTAAAACAATGCATGTCTCAAGTGTTTTGAGCATATAGCCGTGATCTGCCGTAGTAAATTGAACATATGGGTCCTGGATCCTAACCTGGGCAGCTGCCACTGAGTGAGACATACCTGAGCTAATAAGCATTTTAGCTCCTAAAATTGGCATGACTGCATCCAGTTCCCTAGTGAGACTGCTCCTTGGAAAAATCTGACTGCAGACCTGTGCTTGGGCATTGCTTGTGAGAGTGCAGGTCAAAAAGCGTGCTAAGAGCTGTGCTCATGGCTTGCCAGTGTGGAAAATCACCATCTCGGGCACTCTTCGGTTTATCAAAGTAGGTGAAGCCTGAGAGAATCGGTAGAAGTGATACTGTCCTCATACCCTTTTCAGTAATATTCTCCCTGTATTTTTTTAGAATATAAGCATGAAAGTGATTGTAGCGTTCATGTCTTAGTGATATTAATGAACCCAGGCATTGCTGGAGAAAAGGGTGAGAACCACTGACATTCATCTAAAATCAAAGATTGTTTCACCTCCTGGCCACAGCTCTGCCTTCAGGTAGCAGCAGAAGCCTTACGCCATAAACTGTGCTCTGGAAAGTATTTCAAAGCCAGCCAAAAGTCCTGACATAAAATGGTTTCTCTCCCATTTTTATTCTTCAGTCCACTGTCCTATGGCACAAGAAGAGCCCTGGGAATTGCAGTAGACTTAATAGTTATCATCCAGAAGGCTCTCTCATGAAAGGCTAGGCCTTCTGAGTAAAAATACTGTAATACTACTATGTCTGTCCTTTTTTTTTTATTCCACTCAAATCTCAGAGATAGAATTACCTACATTTTGTCCTGCAAAATAAAAAAATCCATCTCTATTAGATGGAATAAAATTCTTAAAGTAACAGCTGAAATAAAACTTAATTCACATTCTAACACTGTGATAGTATCAAAATATCTTGTCAGGAATTAGATCCATGTTTTATGTGATACTTGCAAGTAATTGTATTAAGAAGTGATAATGTAGGAAGAAAATATTGATGAGTGTTCACAGATAAGATGCACTGCCTCCTGCCTAGTCAATTAAAGTAAAAGGCAGTATTAGAAGCACTACATTAGTATCAGATCATCACACCTAAGGTTAAAAAAAAAAAAAAGCACTTTATACCTGTTTATTGGGGTTTTTTTAGTCCCATGACTGTCTACGGATGTTTGTAAATTGAGGACTGTGTGTTAAAAGCAGCATATAAAATGATGAGCTTAGAACTTAATATATTGATCTTCTATTACATGGCACTGTGAATAGTTTGGTATGCTAAAAGTATTGCCAGTATTATACCTAGATAAAGTACACTTGTGTGACATAAAAGATTCTGCTCTATAGCTTATACAGTTAGTAAATTTTGAAAGCCCTTTATCTGTTCTTGAAAAGCCTTGATTCCTTTTTCAACCTCTGAGCCTATGGTTACACGGGAGCAACTGAGGACTGGACACAAGGAGCCACTCTTAACAAAATATTTCATAAAATACTGAAAATAAACCAGAGGACAAAATACAGTATTTATTGAAAAAGCTGGCAATCTGTATGTAAGTTTAATTATCAGTTAATTGTAGAAGGTGAAAGACTGCATCAAGTTTGAAAATTCTGCTGGTTCTTGGTCAAAGAAAAATAAAACTATCTGGGAGTACTAATGACAGGGAAGTCTTGGTTGAAAAAAAGGTTAAGGTTTGGGAGGGCGAGTGTAAGTATCTAGATTATTTAGATAATTTTTGATTCCTATTTTCCAGGAAAGAAAATGTAATCTTTCTGATTAAGGCATGTGTGTGAAAAGGTTTCAGAAGTGTAGTATTTCTTTAATCCATACAGTGTTGTCTCACACCTTGATGGTACCTCTGTGGATTTATTTCAGTAATTCAGAATGCCAGTTTGATTATCAGCCTGTCATTTTCAAAATTGACTAAAAATACTTCAAAAAAATTGCATGAGAAATTTCCTGTGCAGTTTTGATTTAAGAAATATTTTTAGATTAAGTGTGAGATTGGGCTCTTTTATTACGTTTTTTCTCACCATGTACAGGGGCAATGCTGCAAGGGCTGGTGAAGAGCCAGCACTCCCTTTGCTGGGGTCTGCTTTCCTGTGCAGGTGAGGTTACACAGGCGGAGCAGGGAAGAAAGAAGCATGCAAATAAGATGTTTTTTACTTGCTCCTTATATAAGTGTGCAAGTGCAGACACACATTTATTTTTAATAAATACAAAGTGTGTTATAGGGAAATAAGGCCCTCGTCTGCTCTTTCTTCAGAGAAGACAGTGAGAGTGAAAGTATTTGAAGGATGGAAGGGCAATGGTGCTTGCTTGATGCCTTGATGTAAAGCAGTCTCTGGAAGAAATAAAATTTTGGAGAGAATTCACAAAGAGGAAGGTAGAGGAATTGTTACAGATGGATGAGGTTTAAAATGTTACAAGAATTAAAAAGGAGATATTACAGAAAGGAGAATCTGGAAAATACTTCCGAGGACATGAAATCCGAATTATATGTGATGTGTAGAGTAGTGCCTTTAGAAGAAAAGTTGAGTAACTGAGTTTTGATTGTACTAAGTTGATGACAAGACGTGATAGAGGATTGATAAAAGCTGAAATTCAAATTTTGATTTACATAAAGTAAGAATAGTTAAAAGGATAAAAGGACTAAAATTCATATCTAAACAATTTCCAGTGTATTTTGATCATGTGCTTAGGTTAGTGGTTTTTTGTTGTGTTTTGGTTTGGTTTGAGTTTTTTTTTTTCTATGTGGATGCTATTAATAGTGATTATTCTATATTTGCTACATGGTTCAGAGGAAATTTTTACAATCTGATGCCAGAAGAGACTTTAACTGATGTTAAGTATTACATATGTTTGGCATTGACATAACTGGGTGTGACTGCATTTACAAACGCATCTAAAGATGATAATGCCCCTGAGCATATTTTTTATTATTATGATTCCTTGATTAGCTTGCTGTTTAGGAAGATTACTGTAGATACCAAGGCAACATAATAAGGATCTTTTTTCCTGGGCGAAGTTGATGAAGTGTGATTGGAACATCTACTTTTCAGTTCAAATGCCTAACCTGTTGCATTGCTCATGTATACTACTTGGGAATTCCTTGTACAATTGCTATCATTTCTCCAGTTGCTATCATTTCTCCAGCACCTAAGCGCCCTGGGAATTGCAAAATGTCTCCCTATTCCTCTTCTGCAAAACATTTTTACTAGCTTCGGGTCTTTTCATCCCTGCAAGTTTCTAATCATAAAAAATATAGTCCCTACCAGATCTCACAAGGGCTGAAACTAGGATGAGGAGCCTGAGGACATTTGCCTGTCTGTCTTCACTTGCATTTTAGCTTAAAATTAAAGCTCTTTATCTTTTCATTCTTTTTATAATCTTGACTCTTAAAAGTCCCCCAAGTGGAGAATTCTTTCTCAGTAGATCTGTCTACACAGACTGTTAAGGCTACCCTTCAAAACACACAACTGATTTGCCAGCTGCAACAAGAACCTGAAGATTGGCATTCTTCAGAGACAGAGGTCCACACGTTGGGTCATGCCTGCTAGATTATCATGAAGTGCACCAAAAGAGTTAAAAGGTAGATCAGCAGCCTGAAGGGAAGGCTGCAGTTATAGTAATTCAGACAGGCCAGAGGAGACTTCAGGTGCAGATAGCTCTTTCATAGAGATGCAGAGCTAACCAGTGCTACTTTTGTTGGGTTCTCCCCAGAATATAAGCATTTCCATCAAGAAAAAAGGGTATTTAGTTTTACATGTGTGAGTGCATGTATTACTTTGCTCATATATGCATGGAAGTTTGTGATCATGGTAAAGAGGTTCCTCGAGAGCCTCACCATCCACATTTAGCAGATGTTTCAGAATTATTCCACTGAGTTCAGATCAGAACTTGTGATATCAGCACACATAAATATTGCTGCACATCACCATCAATAGGTCCAGTGTCTAGAAAATGGGCTGTTTATTTGTATAGTTTACTTCTTGATCATATATCGGTGTTTTTACTGTTTGGTTTGGAGTTTTTTTTAACTCCAGACAGTCCTGCCCTTCTCTCTCAAAAAAGTTTATCAAAAACCTTGAAAAAAATACAAATAAAATGGCTATTATTGTATTGCCTATTTACATTAATGTTTATTGTTTCTTCCCTAATTATTATTGTATGTAATGTGTACCTGGAGCTCTTTAAGCCAACTAAAGTTTTAAAAAGCATTACCAAAATATCTATAAGAAAAAGAATAATGGACTCAGTAGGACTTCAGTTGAGCATAGTTAGCTTTAGTAATGAAGACTGTATTTTTAAAGTGGTTTAGACTATGTAGTGACATATGATCAAATTATTTCATTAAAAATATGTTGAAATCATGTTGCAAAGATACTTTGTAAGTTTTGTTACTGTAGCTTTAGGTTTAAACTCACGATAAATTATAATACTGTCTCCATTTGCTTTTGCCTTTTTTTTTTATTTCTTTTTGTAGAGGTGTGTGACTTAAGTTGATCAAGGTATGCTCCAGCCTCTCATTCTTGTCTTATTTTTCTATCCTCTTCCTAGCACTCCACTTCAGCCATGCCAGGTCTCTATTGTTTGTAGTAATTGTAGTAGCAAAATAATACTGTTTTCTGCTAACATTGTGCCCTTACTTGGTGGTGAGGACACAAGAACCCTGCCCAGATTGCTCCAACTGCAATTAAGGCACAGAGTACTTAATTCTGAGCCATCTCCTGTTCTATATCAACTATTTCTCAGTTCAGGCCAAAATTTCAAGGATAGTCTCATAAACAGAAACATGGTCATGTAAGGTCAGAAAATTTCAGAGTGAGTCGGTACGCACGGCTCTTACTGATCCTCTTCTGTTAACTCACCATAGAAACAAACCATGTTGAAGCTTCATGATACTCCGTTTATGAGAACATGGTGTTATTTGAAATGTAGCATGGTGTTAGCCATCACAGTAATCCGATCTTGGCCTGCTTTCACAGGAACCACACAATCAAATAAAATAGGGCTGGAAGATGCTTGTAAAGATCTGTATCCCAGAGCAGAATCGCTGCTTTTAACTGTTCATGAAGACCCTTCTTAAACAGGTCCAGTGAGAAGAATTTTGCAGCCTCTACAAAATTTATTGTACTCCTACACTATCCCTACCATTGGAATGTTTCCTCTTAATTAAATCTCCCTGGATTCAATTTCAGGCCATTCTTGCTTGTCCTACCCATGGAATACAATTAATTCATTCTGTGCAGAAACTTGCTGAAGACTGCTACTGCTTTAGGGCTTTTTTTCCCTGTTTTTAAGATAAGACTTTTGCTATCCCTTAGGTTGGACGTTCTTATGATCATTATTACTGCTCTTCTCTAGTCATGAGTCAGATGTTCTACCTTTTCTAAACATTGTGGCCCAAGCTGGGTACACTTCACTGAGGCTTTAGAAAGTTGTATGAAGTGGAAAAAATATCAGTTTTGTATATGACACTTCTATTTATATGTCCCAGTTTCCTTTTGCCATAACAGCATGACAATATTAATTTATGTCTTTAATACATGTTTTTCATCATAGGTGTATATATTAAATTTGAGATGTCTTTAAATTACATTCTTGTAAGAACTGAATGCCAGTAAGTAGATCTATTAAAATATTTTAAAAGAAACTTTAAAGTTACAATATCTAATGTGAAATCCAGCTGTGAATTTTGTTCTTGTCCATGGATTATCATTTGGGTATTTTAGTAGTGGCTGTGGTGCCTTCCTCCCGTGCAGCAAAAGCCTGATTTGACCATCTTGATAGTATTTCCTCTCTGCAGTTGCAGTCTCACTCATGTCTCTGCGTATGGATTTGTAAGGGCAGCGGTAAATCAAATCAGTTATTGTGCAAATAATTGTAGCTCTGTCAATCAGTAACTCTTCAATAAATATGTATGTCCTCACAGTTTGTTTGGCTGAGACACTTTGATTTGTGTAATTACTGTAACTTTATTTGTAATAATTTTGCTACCATGTTGATCCATAGTCTGTGACGGATACCCTTGGTTTCTAGCTGTCAGGGTCTTAGGATAAGGAATCTGCGCTTCTGATGCTTTGTGTTAGCACCCCTTTACCAGTCACTGTGCAGAATGTTATTTAATTGAAAATACGTTGTAAAGGTAGAGGTATTTTCTTCTGTATTCTATATGGCTATGGTTATTCTATGGTAAACAGTGTTTTGGAGTTTTTTCTTCACATGTTATTTTACCTCTCTGTATTAACAAAACTAATCAGTCCTTGTATCTCTCCTCTCAAATTTTAGCTTTTTGTCTGGGAGTCTTGCTGTTGGCCAGAATAAATCATTTTAGTGATCTTCCTCACCTTTTGGATTAATTTATATCTTGATGATGATTTTTGTTAATAATTTGCTTAATAATCTCCTTGCTGATTTCATTGTCTTTAATTTCTGCATTTCCCTTTTCTATCAGTTAAAATCGCTGCCTTTGAACAGCCTAATGTTATAGTGCTTCCCTTGATACTGTGTTTCTTTCTCCTCCCACATTTGCTCTGCATTTTGATTTTAGTACAAATGGGAGCACTCTTGCTTTCATTTGCATTGGTTCCTTTCCTATTTATAAATTATAAAACCATCTATTATTCCACCTAAGCCAACACTACTTTGTTTCAGACTGCTTTAATTGAAAGTAGGCTTCACGGCCAATAAGTGAATGTCTACAATGGACAGATTTGAGAGAAAGTCTTTTTATAACCAGCTCCTTTCAAATCACAAATACGTACATATTTGTACCATATATATAGAATATTATATGAGCGTATATTAATTTTAAGGATCTCTTTTTTTTTATTTCTGGATTTACACATGGGATAGCTGTACTGACTGTTCTTCTTTTCCCTGCACACTTAAGTAGCTTTTTATGTATCTGCTAGCTGATACTCATGTGCAATAGTTCATACCAGTTTTCATGTGGAAAACGGGTGCGTGCTCCCATTGCCACATTCTGTTCATGTAGAACTGAGAGATCAGTTCTTCCATTTAGCTATTACATGTCCCAGTTTTCTAATAATAATGCCATATGGAAGAAAATAGCAGTGGCAGGAATTATTGAGTTATTTGATTTTGTGAGCTATTTGATGTGTGCACTGTTTTTGGTTTCATTTCATTAATTCAGTTAGTCACTGCATAATTTAAGTAGTAGGAATGAACCAGGGTAAGTTGCCTGTTCCTGTGTTTATCAAGGGAAAGTTAGGTTCAGGCACGAGATGAAAGAAAGGCAGTTGTCAGGTTATAGAGCAGCTTTGGTGATGTGGGCCACCATCTCTCCTGACCCTTGACATCTGCATTTTTCATGTGGTCCAAGCTTTGGAGATGGCACTTGGGTTTGCTGTCATGGACCACATTAGGCATGGTCTGATGTGTAGCCCTCAAGACCAATGCAGATTGATGTCTACAAGGAAGAGCCCTGCTCATGCCACCAGCAATTGAACCAAGCCACTGTTACAGGTCTTTTGTTTCTAGTTCTTGGTCAGCCAGACAATGGGTAGGAAAAATGAAGGAGTTGTTTTTGTAATAGTGTTTAGTATCCGTAAAATTGGGTTATATAGAGAGAAGATAAATTTGCTTTATAAAATGAAATATGTTAGCTGCTAAGTTATTAGTGCCCTGTATTTATTTAGCATCATTCACATGGAAAAGAAAGTAAGACACTAAACAAAAAAAACCCTGCCAAAACAATTAGAATGAAAAAAAATCTGGTAATTAACTATTATTTTTCACAAAACTAGTCTAATTATGAATCAGTCATGGTAAAATGAAAGGTCAATAACTACAGATGCATAATTTCTCTCTGATAGATTGCTGTTTGAAAATAGGTTTATGACAATTATGTGATTAATTTCCTTTTATTAAACAGCGTTATGAGACTTCATGTTGCATTCATCAGTTTATTACTGTTACTTTTTCTCTTCAGTTGCAAATTAATCCTGGATAACATCAAGGCAGAACAGAAGCTCAGGTAGATTGAGAACATCTTCTAGTGTTGATTGTATCACAGGAAAGACCACAAATCTGAATTGGAATCACAGTCTCAATATGCTGAAACCGTCAGTACCATGCTAAGAAAACAAAATAAGAGAAAACCCCAACAACCAAAGAAAAAATCCTCAACAAAGTGATATTAAAGCCCAAGGAAATAAGGGCCAGATCCAGTGAAAGTCTTAAATTTCTAAGGTGAGGCACATGAGGAATATAAATACAGAAGTTAAACTGTGATCCAGAGCAGCTTTCCCCACTTGCAACGTAACCATCGAAGTGCTCTGCCTGTTTGTCTTGAAATTCCCCAAGTATGAAGAATTTCTGTCCTGGACAAACACAGAATTTCCCCAATCTTGGAAAAGCTGAGCAGCCCGAGGATCCAGGAACCAGGCATTCATTTGCACAAATTCTTATACTGTCAGTACAGTAAAAGTTTTCAAGCACACTCAATGTTTGCAGAATCATGCCCTGTATGCTTGAGCTCAGTACAACACTCAGTGGCCACCACCACTTTCTGGGGAAACAGTTGAAGAAGGTCACTTGTATTCTGTCCTTCTAGCTAGCAGCTTGGTTGTAGGAGCACCTGGGATGTCAATACAATGTCCAAGGCTATTGCCTCTTCTTCTTGAGAGTGACAGCACTGGAACAGGCTACCCAGAGAGGTTGTGGAGTCTCCTCTAGATACTTTCTAGACCTGCCTGAATCTCTTCCCGTGTGGCATGCCCTAGTTGTTCCTGTCCTGGCAGGGCATTTGGACTCACACAGAATCACAGAATTTCTGAGGCTGGAGTAGACCTCCAAGATCATCAAGTGCAGACTATGACCCAACACCATGACATCAGCTAGACCATGTCACTAAGCAACGTATCCAGTCTTTCCTTAAACACCTCCAGGGATGGCAACTCCACCACCTGCCTGGGCAGTCCATTCCATTCCCTTTCCATGAGGAAGTGCTTCCTAAGATCCAACCTAAACCTCCCCTGGCGCAGCTTCAGGCCATGCCCTCTTGTACTGTCACTAGTTGCCTGGGAGAAGAGCCCAACCCTCACCTGACTACAGCTTCTTTTCAGGTAGTTGTTGAGAGTGATAATGTCCCCCCTGAGTCTCCTCTTCTCCAAGCTGAACCACCCCACCTCCCTCAGCCTCTCCTCATAAGACTTTCCCTCCAGTCCCTTCACCAGCCTTGTCGCTCTCCTCTGGACTCACTCCAGCACCTCAGTATCCTTCCTCAAGTGAGGGGCCCAGAACTGCACACAGTACTCGAGGGGAGGCCTCACCAGTGCCAAGTGCAGGGGCAGAATTATATCCCCAGACCTGATGGCCACACTACTCCTGATACAATGCCACTGGCCTTCCGGGCCACCTGGGCACATCGCTGACTCATGTTCAGCTGTTAATCAACCACTTCTCCCAGGTCCTTCTCTGCCAGGCTGCTCTCCAGCCACTCATCCCCCAGTCTGCAGAGCTGCATGGGGTTACTGCGGCCAAAGTGTAGGACCCTACACTTGGTCTTGTTAAACCTCGATGATCTCCAGAGGTCCCTTCCAACCCCTACCATTCTATGACTCTATGATTCTTGAGCATAATTTAGTTTCAGGTATTTTGCTCTTTTGCAGATATGGGTTCTATTACTAGGCAGTTTAGCTGCAGAAATTGCACACATTGCACATCAGGGCTGTCTGCAGCTGCTAATCTAGATTCAGAAGAAAGACAAATCTTATCTGTTTGAGTATTTACATACTTTGATGTTGGGTTAATTGAGTGAAATCCTTCTTAGTGACCATATAGATTTCTTAGATAATATATTCCTAGAGGTGGGTGCCAACAGCCTTAGCTATGTGGTGGTTCAGCCTACAGCTCCTAGGAGAAATCAGGTTGGTGGTGTGGCTTCATTTTATCTTTGTGTAACACAGAGAAAAAGTGTGTTGTTCATTATGGAAAATGGGAGTTCGCTTTTCCTGTCAAGTCTTCTGGAGAGACTGCTGTTGAAAAGGAGCTGGATCATCTTAAATTCAAGATTCTTTGAATAGTGCTAAATGCTTTGCTACTCCATTTGGAAAGATTATAAGCTGCTGTGCTGACTGTCTGTGATATTCATTAGAGAACTTTCTGGGAAAGTAGAGTCAGTGAGAGACAAAGGTTTAGCAGTATCATTTGAGTGCTATTAGGGAACGCTGACACCATTGTCTTTCTGTCACCATCTTTTGAGGATCTCATACAACTGGATAATTCTGGGCTTCTTGTTTGAAGCCAGCTGGAGAATGTGCCCACAGCAGGGTGTAAAGGGGCAGGGGTTCTCCTGAAGTGGTTTTTATGATAAATGTAGCTATGTAATCATTTTGTTAACTTATTATTCAACCAGTGCAGAGAAATCTTTGGCCTTAAATCCAGCTTAGCATGTTGATAGGTTTCGGTTGTATAGTGCTAGCAGCAAGATGACTCTCGTTTGACATATTCAGCCATTTGGAAACTTATTTTATGTTCAGAAACTTGTTTTATGTTCAGCAGGAATGTGAGAGTATGCAGTCATTTGAAAAAATAAAATAGGGATTTGGAGTTAGAAAAAGGAAAGAATCTGGTTGTCTCCTGGCAAGTTTTTTCGTTCTGGTTATCTGCAAAGTATACACCTCTTGTCAGTATAAATAGGGAGTGCCTGTATAAACATTCTTGTTTCGCCTGTTCCACATAATAGTTTCTTGTATCATATTTCTTTTGACCTCGCTATCTGAAACCAATTACAGGAGATCCATTTGGGCTGCATCTATTTTCATAAGAAGCCCAGGCAGCAGTGTTTTTCTCAGAGATGAATATCAACATCAAATATGCTTCTGAGTGCTTTGTTATTTATGTTTCAGAGAGATTTTGTAGCCTTCAGCTCTCAAGAATGTGTCACGCTGTGCTGTTTATACATTGACGATATTAATGGGCGTAGATGTCATTTTTCATTTTAACGTCTCAAATGCAACAGGCTGATAGGTTAAACATTCCTGTTTTTAAAGGAAAGATATGAGTGACATCTGTTTCCTAAAAATATACATATATTTACTTTTTAAAAAACAAAGTAATAAGTTTACCTTCAGTGATAGCTTTCATTTTATTAAAATGATAACACTTAAAAAAATTATTTTAAGGCATGCTTAAATTAAACACAGGGGTCTGGAATACAGAATTAAAGCAAGTTGTATCTAATAGTGTTACCGCCAACAAATTGCAAAATCTACCACAATTTATCAACTTTAATAGGGTGGGTTACGTGCAATTAATTTCATTTTTGTTCTGCTTATGGTTTAGCTATGCCAAAGCTGCACAGTAACTATCAAGAAGTATTGTTCCCAATAAATATTTTACTAGAAGACACAGTGAGTTCTGGAAACCATATGCCCAAATTTCCTGCTTATACAGCCATTATTTAAAGTGTTATAATGATTTTCATTTGTATTATTGAAATAATTTCTAATCCTCCGTTCATTTTACTGCTTTTGTCTACATTGACTTTTTTGTATAGTATTACTAATTTAGATAACTTAATTAAGGAAGAGTGCCTACTAAATTTGAAACAAATGTTATTGGAAACTAGATACGATTTTACTGCCTTAGAATCCATTCTTGCTGCTGTTAACTTGAGGTAGGACTAACATAATTTTGATCTGCTAGATTTATAAACATCTGTTAGTTTGTCTTCTCTGAACGGCTTTTAGAATACGAATTATTATTTAGTTCACAGAAATTTATAAATGATACATGGGATGGGTGTTTACTTGAAGTGTATGTGTTAAACTATGAATTTTGAAAGACACTTTCAAGTTGTCAATTTTTTTTGCAAAGATTTAATAGCAGAAAATGAACTGGTAGAACAGAATGTTTTACAATCTCATAGTCTTCACTTACGAATAATGTCAGTAATAATCCCTTGAAATTAACAGTATGTTTCTGGGAGGTTGTTTACTGAGTAGCAAAATCTAAAGTTAAGCAGCACACTGGGAGGAAAAAGTACCATATGACAACAGCTATAACAACAAAGGCTGACAGTGATTTCTCCTTATGAGTTTTAAATCATCTCTGATCTCTCAAAATTGTTTTCTGTTCTTCTTCTATCTCCCGTGTTTACAATAATCTAAACTGCCACAATAAGATCACTGAAGTATTCAGGTAGTCATCATTTGTAAGACATTCTGTATTAAAAGATAAGCCTTTACTCCTTTAAAGAGATCCCAACCAGCACATGTGAATCAAAGTAGTTTAAGTAGTAGAGCCTTTTATGCAAACATATCCTGTTGTGCTGCATTCCTTTTTCATAAAGTGTGACTCTTTTTGTAGTTAGCGGTAGGAAGTCATGCTTTCTTAGGCTGATTCCATGGGAGTATGCTAGCCACAATTTGAAATTATACTGTCTGTCTTAAATCTAAGCTGCAGCATACTATATAACTCTCTAACTTTCAAGTACTGCAAATGTACAGCTTTACCAGATGCTTCCTTGCTTGTTTTATTGTATTGATATGAGATGACTTTGCTGCTAAGGAAGATTAGGACACCAGAACAGCTTGCTAAGTGTTCCAGTTATTTGCAAGTGTGCATCTGCATATAATTGCAATTTTTTTTTCCAGATAAAGGCTGTGTAATGAATTTTCTTCAACCACCACAAATAAAAAATAGTTATCTTTATGGTTTTCCCCATTTTCTGTAACTCCAGATATCTTCTCTGTCTCATGTATCACCCCAAATGGTAAGGTTGGTATTCCTGTACAGTCAGGAGTGCAATAGTTCTCTCACTTCCATTCCAGTTTCCCTCTTGGAGGGCTCTAAAGTTTGTGAAGGATTATAAATTTACTATAGATGATCTGTTCTTGCGTTTAATCCATGCGTATGCTTAAACCACTGCAAGATGCTGGGGCCAAATCTTGGTGCCCCTGAAATCAACAGATATATTTATTTCTGGTACCAGACAGAGAAGAATTGTCCTGTAGGATCTGCTCAAGAACTGTGAGTGCAGAAGAGATTATGCTATTCACATAGGAAACCAGGCATCCAGTGGTTCCTTGGTAACAAAATATTTCAAGTGCGCTTTGAAATATGTTAACTTTTCTTTATTTTCAGCAGAGAGAAGCCAGTTCTGTGCATCTCGTTGCTTAGGTTCAGAGGAATGCATAGTCTTTGTAAAGCTGACCTGTAATTACTTGAGAATTTGATGAAACAATACAGGGATTGTTGTGGGAATGTCTCCAAATGTTAAAAGTCTGCTCTGCAAACTTTGTACCAGAGCCTTCTATGGGGAGACGAATCAATGTTGTTAGGAGATGGTGCTAGTGCATTCAGTTTGTTTACTTTGGTTTTCTATGTCTGCCTGCCTTCTCAGAAAACTTGCTTGGAGCCAGACTGTAGCAGCCCTCTCTCTGTCTTTTCATAATTGATCAGGGGATGACTGCCTTCCCTGAGGGTTAAGACGTGGCAACTTTTTCTGTTTGCTCAGCATCTCAATGCAGTAGTTCAAACATTGTTCACACCAGCTGGCAGTGTAATGCCATATGCACATCTTGTCAAAGCAACTGTTGTCATGGATACTAGAAACTATCTTAAAACCAGCTCATTTGAGTCTAATCAAAATTGTGCCTTTCTTTATCAGTTGAGAATCTTTGTTATTTTAGGGAACATTGATCAAATGTCATTTATTGCAGTGTATTCCATCTACGGTATGTTTTAATAACATAGACAATAGTGTGATGTATTTTAAAGCTGTAACTGCTATTTACTGAACTGATATTTTGGAGGGGGGAGGGGGGGAAGAAGGAGGGTCCTCCAGGTAGTTTCAGTGGCAAAGCTTTGAATCATTTCAGG
>JANHGN010019639.1:12156-24832 GCA_024605025.1 Megaceryle maxima | reverse complement strand
TTTTTTTTTGTTTTTCAGAAGAAAGTAAATAAAAACCCTTTTTTTTTTTTGTGTTTAAAAAGTGTTTTTTTTTTTTTTTTTTTTTTTTTTTTTTTTTTTTTTTTGTCAAAGGAGAGGCTTCTCCTTGAATTGTAAGTACAAAAAGTGTTTTTAATCTTCAATGAATATCCTTATTAATTCACTTTCAAGATAATCTGATGTTGATTTGTCAAATTTAATTACAGCTTCCGGTAACACTTGAAGTCTACTTGCTTTTGCTTCAAAATTGTAATATGAAAATGCAAATTGAATGATAATTTGCAAGGGAGTGGGCATTTTAGTTGAACACTCAAAGACAAGTTCCTTGTGGAAATGAGGCTATTGATGCAGTTTATGATTTTTCCTCTTCAAGCACTTCAAACAAATTAACTTTATTTCCTGCAGGATTTCATGTACATCCATAAATTCCAGTGAAGTCCTATATATCTACTTTCAGATTACTTTTTATGTTTTAAGTAAAAGCCAAACTGAAGTCTGAAATCTAGCAAATACAAATCAAGTAGGAGGAGAATGTATTTGTTCAATTGGACTTTTACCTAACATTAGCAATGAGTAACTCTTTCTAGGAACCAGTGAAAATTATTTACGGCTTTTCTTTTTTTTAATTTTAGGCACTCCAGGCAGCAAGACAGCTGCTTTTACAGCAACAGACAAGTGGACTGAAATCTCCTAAGGGCAGTGATAAACAGAGACCACTGCAGGTTAGTCAAGTATCCTTGCTTTTGGGGCCTTACTCTCTGGCAAGAGCATTGTGTTTGCTGATGTGCGAGGTGTGTGTGTGGATGCCCGTGCTCTAATGCTGTGTATGTGCATATGCACATGCAGGAGGTTACAGGTTTGCATGCTGGTGACTTCTCATTCACAGAGAAAATCACTGTAAGTTACAAAAACCTTTTGTGGCTATAGATGCCTAAAAGGTCTAAGACTAAGTCTGAGCTCAGTAGCTATGGTATGAATTAATGCTGTATAGGCATGTTGCAAAATTGGTATGGGATTTTTATCCATACATAGATGAAATTATAAAACTGGCTGTCTTAAGGGTAAGAGTAAAACAGTATCCAGAAAAAAAACCAAAACAACTCATTGCCACTATATCTGAGTGACAAACAGAGAAGTGTTCAGAAGCTACCAACACCACTGCATGAAATTATGGAAGAGCTGCTTAAGCCATTTTAGAAAAATATGTCATAGAGTTTCATACTGGGATGCTGTTGGTCTTCAGATTGTGCTTGGGTGAATAAGAGTTTTGTTATTGAGTGATTATTTTAAATACAGTATTAGTAAAACTATGTATAGCATTTTATTCTGTTTGTTTTGGGTTTGGGTTTTTTTGGAGATTTTAGTTCTTCTATTGCTCATTCAGAGCTCCATATGAAATTACGTTGCTGGCAAAAATGGCTCTCTCATTATATGTAGACCAGTATGAGTGTTGAACTGCTGAATTACAGTCTGTTGCAGACAAAAGATGTACATGAAAGACAGTTTTATTTTGAGGAAATAGAAATGTGTTAACTTCTACCATTCTCTTCCTCATATCTGTTTTTCTGGGTGTACCTTTATCCTTTTGGGACTTCCCCTGTTTTCTGATAGAATAGGGCTCTTTTATCTCATTTTTAGTTTTTGCCGTGCATAAGGGAGGACCCCAGACAACAGAATTTGTATTTTTCCTCACCAGTGAAGTGTTGTGAAATTTGATCACTTGTGCAATTTTTGTATGTAATTCACATTGTCTCCTTTCCTTTGTGCAACTTCATGGAGCGGTGCTGGACACAGCAAGAACTTCTACTGTCTACATCAGCTCTCTTAAAATACGCTTTAAAAGTTGTATTTACTTGCTCAGAACCAAATGAGATCTTGGGAAAATGACTAAAATGGGAAAAAAAAAAAGAAAACGTGCCATGCTGTAGTTGTAGCCCAGTCCAGAGGTGTAGGAGTCCTGGGACCATTTCAACCTTCAACTCTTCACCCTTAACTTTGCTTTTTATTAAATATATTCTAGGCTTAATGCACACTAGAAGAGTCAGCATAAAGCCAGCAGCTTATGACCAACATAGCTTTTTTCAAGTTTTTAAGCAGTGGAATTGCTGATCTTAAAGCATTGAATCACAGAGATGCTTGATTTAATGAATACCATTGAAAGTTTATTCTGCCAGCTTCTCATTCTGAAAGATAACATGGGCTCTGCTAGGAGTGTACAAGGTCCATCTAGTCCTATGTCCTGTTTCTAAACTGGCCAACACCAGATGCTAAGAAAAGTATATGAAACAGTCAAAAATAGTGATATTTTCCCAGTACATTTTCCAGTGAGGTTAGCTTACTTCAATCCCCCAACTTGTAAAGTTGGGCAGTTCAGGATCTACTGACTTCTCTGCTCAGATGCTCCACAGATACATAAACTTTCTTTTCAAGGCTGAAGAGGTGTGGGGTTGCACTGTTTGTGGTAGGCATCAATGAAATGAGAGAAAAGCTTGTTTGGGAACAATCATAAACAACCCAGAGGATTATGAGATGAGGAGAGGGAACCTTGTGTTTTTGTACTCCCACAGCACTAACCCTGGCATGATGCATTTTAAATGCCATGGGATGGTGTATTGTAGACATGTCCTGTAATACGTATTTACCAGGAAGAGTCAGTGCCTCACAAGTCACACCTACAAGGCAGGAAGAAGAAAATAAAGCAAATTCAGAATCGTTACATGTTCCCTAAAGCCAAGGTTACCGCTTGTGTTTCCAACTTTTCCTTCCATGATCAGTATGTACACATAGCATTTCATCAGCCTTGGACACTTCATTTGGTTCATTTCTAAATGAGAGAAAAATGGAGTTTGCTCGTAGACTTTGATTTATGCATCAAATACCATGTAAATTCAGGTATGAGCACAGACTCTGTTTTAATTTTATTCTTTAGTGAAAAGCATGTATAAAGGTTTTGAAAATGAGTCCTTGGAGCTTTTCTATTTCTGTCTTTTACTGTTACTACAGAGACATTCATTGTTCATTATGCAGTAGAAATTCACATTTTGAGCATTTTGATGCCTGTTTGACCAAATACTGTAGTATGGGTCATAAAATTGTACAGTATTATTATTTTATTATGCCAAATTTAATGTTAGCTTTAGCCAAAATCTCCTAGAAATAGGATTTGCTAAATGTGTATAAGCAATCTGAAGTTTATAAAGACAAAAATACTTGTGCTTGTATTTGTGCTTAAGGAAACAGACCTCCTAGCATTTTAAAATAAGTTAATATCAGTGTATGTCTAATTTCCTCTATTTCAGAGCAAGTTACTAATCTGGCAACTGCAGTTATGTTAGAAATGATTTATTAATCCAGTAAAAACTTAATAAAACTTTAAAAACACATCTGCAGGCAAATGTGGGTGTTAGGTAAGCATTGTCCCTGTATCTCTCGTGTGCTCCGCATTTCGTTTTAAACTGTTCTGTTCCACATGTCAAAGAAGGAATAAAATGGTATTAATTTTAGTGGTCATCTTTTTGATGGATATTTGGAGGAAAGTAGCATATAGTGTTCTTATACATGTTCCTTCTGTTATTCTGTAAGGCATCAAGTATTTCAGTGACTTACAGCACCTACTAGGTAATCAGAAAGTTGAAAGCTTATTGAAACCTTCAGATTTGTGCCCTCAACAAACAGGGTGCTGGGTAAGTCGTCATGTTCTACTGGTTTTAGAGAACCAATGGGATTTTCCTAGAAGAATTTCAAGTGTCTTTTGTATCCTTCTCATGAAAACCTATTTAAATTTACTGCTCGCTATGTGATCTACTGCAAACGAAGCATGTTGTGTTAGCAAATTTTTTTGGCTTAGTTTTTAATGCAGAAGTTATTCTGTATTTTCAGGGAGAGGAGGTTTATTTTTAGATTGTGAGTTTACAGAATACCTGCAAAAATCACAGTTTTAGGTAGATGCTTGTCTTGATCTACTATTACTTGCTGATTTACATTTTTCTGGGTTTCAGACTGCAGATGGCATAACCATTAGCATGCCTTATGCAAAACAGAAGGAGAAGAACATCCCATCTGACAAGCATGAGTATCAATTGTTCTAGTGATTTTACTTTCATGTATAGATATCCAAATAAATGTATTTGAAGCATGTTTATATATGCCATTCATTACACTGATGCACCAATTGAATGGATCCAATCAGGACATACATTGATTAATGACATATTGCAGAACAGCTAAGGAGGGGTCATGATGAGAGTTGAGGATAATGTTAACCTGCATATGATGAGATAATAGCATTTACTTTCTTACTGTGCATCCAGGAAAACATTGCAGTGGTAAGGTTAAGATTTCTGGGTTTTGTTTCAGAATATTTGTCTTTGCTGGCTAAGTTGTGATTGTGGTAGTCCATGGTGAAGCGAGATGATTTCCTTCACAGATTTAACTTCCTATCACCACATTTCCATAGTAGGCATAAAAGGGAAAATGTCACTTTGGCTCTTAGAACCTGTAGATCATTCTCCTATGTCAGAAAGTCACTGTCTTTACAGCCAATGAAAAACCTGGTGGCATCTAGCCTGAGTTTTAAAACTGACTGTTTAACTGACTGTTATTCTTCTTCTAACACTTACAATCATGAGCAAGACTTGTGGTTCTTCAAGAACTTTACAGAGCACAAGCATATGCCAAAACTCAATTTGCTGCCATTGGTGGGTGTTCATGTACAGCACTGCCATTATTTCCCTTCCAGGTAGGCAAATTTCTCTGCTTAGACTCATCTGTCTATGATACACATACTATTTATTGGTGGATGCTCAGCATAGTGATTTGGACAGCTAATTATAATTCTATTTGTTTGCTCTAAGAGCTATGAAAAGCTGAGCCATTTCTATTTCCTGTGATGTCTAAAGCAGTAGTTTAGTTCTCATAAAGTCAGACTTTTAACTTCATCTCGATTAAAATAAATGGATAATTATCTTCAGTCCCAGAAGTTAATATGTCTGCAATGAATTGGTTAGTTGTTTTTTTCTTCACGCTAGATATGTTGTTTTAACATAATTAGTAATGCATTTTGTATGAGGATGGCATGTCAGGAAATCATGACTTCTGGAATCAAAGGGTTAAGCTCAGTGTGTACCAAGCGTGTTGTATAAATATCATGCTGTATGGAGTGTTGAGTTGTTAAGGTAAGCTTTGTTTATTTAGCATGAGCACTTCACTGAAGTGTAATCATTTGATAGAATTTGGGACAAAGAAGTATACATTTAATTACTTAATGTTTATTGCATTAGTGCATAGTATCAGAAAAAAAAAAAAGCCACTTTTTAGAAAAAGACATGCAAAATGTAAAAATTTAGCATGAAAATTTAGCATGAAAAGATTTTCATAGTCTCTTTCAAACTACTCTCCCGGCTTTACTCTCTCTTACTTTGGTCATATCCCTTTGGATCTTCATATGGATCTGAATTTAAAATTAATGGCATATAATAAATAAGCAAACATATCATTAAAATTGTAACTTTTAGTTACTTTTTTAAACATACATAAGGAGCTGATGAGAGATAAGAAATTGGGAATGTGGGGAAAAAGAAGCAAAAACCACAGCTTTTAAATTATTTTCCTCTGACTTAATGCACACTGACTGCAACTGTGCATGTGTAATGTCAGTAAAAAAATTCCCAGTTTAAAAACAGGAAAAAAAAAATCATTCTATGGGTGTAATGTAGAGTTTCCTTTGCATTACATTCAACAAAAATAGAAACAAGTCTAACTGGTTTAAAATGGTCATTCCAAAAACTGCATATTACATATTTCTATTTATCTAATGCATGCTGCTAAGAATAGGAAGTAGGAGGATTTTGTGCATGCTAGAAAGCACTGATTCAGAAAGATGCAAATGCCTAATATATAGTGTAAGAGGAGAGTAGTGATAAACAGTCTTTTTCCCTCTTGAGTATAATTCCGGAGGAAATGTGTGGCCTACATATAAGCAAACATTGAGGCTTGGGGTAAATTAAATTTGGAAGATAGCTGCTGGAATATTATAAGTCCCATTTTCCCTTGTAAGTCTGTTAGCAGGAATATGCAGTTATCCTCTAAGGTGCACAAATTTGCATCAGTGATACCCACTCTAAAGACAAAGATAACCCCAAGAGATAGAGGGAAGGAAAGGAGTTATTTTTAGGTAAGGTCTGTGGGGGAGGGATAGGAGAAATAGCCATATTCAGGCTTTCGTGGTGTAGAAAATAGGAGTTCCATTTCAGGTAGGGTGATAAATACTATAATGAAGACAAAAAGCTGGACATACTTCACTGATTTACAGTGGAAGTGTCTATATTGTTATGTATTCTTATACAGAACTTGCTGGGAAGTCCTTATTTATATAGATACAAGTCTGCTCCAAAGGCTTACATCCTGTCTTCGACAACCTCTTTTAGACGTGAAGATCTGTATTTTGCATTGTGTACCATTTTGCTGTGAAATCTTTCAAGATTTACTTTACTTGATTCACTTCAAGTCACTTTCTACTCTTGAAAATTTCTAGTATTATGAAAAAAAAATATATATACAAAGTGGCACTAGTTAGTATGGTTTCCTTTTTAAAGTAAATATTAGTCACCTTGAGGTATTATTTCTTATTAATAAAGGAGATAGTTGTCATTAACATTACGTATGATCTTTGTACTGTGGAAAAATGTTTACTAGAAGCTTTCTAATGGAAGTTACCACATAATGGCTTCATCTGTATCTAACTGAGAGGGAAAAAAAAAAAAAAAAGAAAAAAAAGCTAGCTGATGCAGACACATCTTTATCCTAAAAATATTGTTCCAATATTACAAAATAATTTGGAGGCAGAGGAAAAAAAGTATTATGCAAGTTCTATTTACAGGTATTGAATATGCGGAATACCAATCAGGATTACTGCGTGATCAAGGATTTCAGAAGGCATTTTACTGTTAAACATATGTCTGTGCATCAGACCTATGTGTCACTCCATTAATATGCCTGTCACAGAATCACAGAATATTAAGGGTTGGAAGGGACCTCTGGAGATGACCTAGTCCACCCCCTCTGCTAAAGCAGGTTCACCTAGAGCAGATTGTCCAGGACTGCATCCATGTGGGTTTTGAATATCTCCAGAGGAGGAGACTCCACAATCTCTCTGGACAGCTGTTCCAGTGTTCCATCACCCTCACAGTAAAGTTTTTCCTTAAGTTCAGGTGGAACTTCCTGTTTGTGCCCGTTGCCCCTTGTTCTGTTGCTGGGCACCACTGAAGAGTCTGGCCCCATCTTCTTGACACTCACCCTTTAGATACCAATAAACATTCAGAAGATCCCCTCTCAGTCTTCTCCAGGCTAAACAGACCCAGGTCTCTCATCCTTTCCTCCTAAGAGAGATGCTTCAGTCCCCTTATCATTTTTGTAGCCCTCCGTTGGACTCTCTCCAGTAGTTCTCCGTCTCTCTTGAACTGGGAGGCCCAGAGATGGACACAGTACTCCAGATGTGTACTTACTAGGGCAGAGCAGAGAGGAAGGAGAACCTCCCTCAACCTGCTTGACACATTCTTCTTAATGCACCCCAAAATCAGGTCAGGGAATCATTTGTCACTTTTATCACTTTTGTGTCTTTCTTTTTCCCCTTTTCTTTCTTGCTGATTGTGGTTCTTCTAGAGAATTGGGAGGAGAGGGGAGAACACACACACTGGTTCTTCACTCAGATTCAGAAATGCAAACCTTCAGAGAGAGTGCCTAGGTCTTTTCACAGCAGGTTTTATACAGAAGACCAGCAGACTCATCTTTTGCTCATGGTAGAATCTACAGCCTGTCCCCAGATGATAAAAGGAAATACTGCTCTGCATGGGATGGACAGACTGGGTTTTATATTATGAACTGTAGGAGTCTTCAAGCACTACAGAGAAGTTTATTTGCCTTGCCTGAGAAGCTGCAAACCCCCATCCTCTGCAAGCCCTCCCAGTGCAACCATTTTGCACGTTCATGATTGATCCTCTTCAGGCTGCGTGACTAGTTTCTCTGCAGTGCTGAGAGATGTAGGTTTCCTTTAGCCACTTCTCCAGGCTCTTGCAACAGGTTGAATAAGCCTGATTCTTTTATCAGCTGGCTCATTGCCCAGAAAAGCCTGTGAAGAGCTGAGAGGGAGTATGTGAATGGTTCCCCACTCAGTGTGCAGCTGTATTGAAAGGTCTGCTCCCAGGCAGGGCCCTAATTATGCCAGTTTAGGATCACACCACTCAAGCAAGGCTCTTCTGATACTTTCGAATTTGAAAAACACATTAGTGGACATTGATTCAAAAATTACCAAAGCAGGAAATGCAAATGGACAGAATATTCTGTAAATGCTCTAGATGGGTGTAGATTTTTTAAAATTACTTCTAGTTAATTACTATTAAGGAAAGAGTAATTTTTTCCATAAATTTTCCAGAAGTTTTTTCATTTCATCAAGCAATTAGAAGAGTCAATAAAATTTTCTACCAAACCCAAAATTAAGCTACTAAATAATGAAAAGTCTTCAGTCAATAGCAGCAAATGCAACTTTCCACATTCAAATCCAGTCTGTCTTCATAGCCTTTTGAGGCATTCCTTGTGCAGATTACTTCCCATAACTCTTTTTTTTTTTTCTTTTTTTTTCTTTTTTTTTTTAAGATTAATTTTACTTTGTGAATTGAATGCTTCTCTTGAAATTTATTTTGTAGCTCATGTGTTAATTGTCCAGTTGCTTTATCAAGCATGGGGACTTTACTAGTGGTGTGAGGAGCAGGCTAATTAGGAATCTGAATGTATTCCAAGATCAATATAGGTGTTAATTTTAGTTTACCTTCACTTGGGCTGTATACTTGTAAAATGGAGTTTAAAACTGTTAAAAATACCCAGATGATCATGCATAAATATTACAGGAAATCACATAAATGCTACAGGGAAAAAAAAATAAAATATGTGAGCATGTGTGCTGCTGAAAAAGCAATCAATCACACAGTGAAGTGGAAAAGCACGTCAGCCCACCCTGTGGAGGAAGGGGGTTGTCCAACAATTGATACTTTGATGTTCTAGGTCTTTTTATGCCTTCTTATGCTTCTAATATAATTTTCTTGAGACAGACAGATGAGGGTGTTATGAAACAGAATTAATGGTGAAAAATTTACTAAACACTACTTCAATGCTTTACTACTTGATTATGTGAAGCTTTGAAAAGCAATTGTACAATAATAATATGTACAAAGGAAACTGCATGGTGTGCCAACAACATCAATAGGCTTCAAGGATCTTACCAAGAACTTGAAGTATAAATGAAGAATGAGATTTTCCCCAAAGTGTTCACAGTAAATCCAGTTATTCAAGAAATATACTTTCAGTCAGATAAAAAGACAGCCTACACAGTATTGAGGAAAACCAGTACAGTAACCCAACATGTCATAAAATAATACCAAAATCAACTCTGTGCCTGTAGAAGTAGCTTCCAAGTTGATGCAGCTATAATTTAGTACACAGATAGCGATTGGCTTGACACTTAAGAATAATCAAATTATCAAATTAAAGAAAAATATTTCCCAGTACAAGATACAGTGTAGTGTGAAGTCATACACAGAACTGTTTCCATTTTAAGATCAGTTTAGGGGACCATGGGAAAACTTCAGTTTGGGGGCATAGTCTCTGAAATGTAAATAATGCAGATCCAGAGATGAATGGTGATTGATGTTTGCATATACAAAAAAATATCTCTTGATTAGAAAGGGTTGAACCTATACTCTGGGTGAGGAAGAAAAAATACCTAACTGCAAGCCTGCCTTAACAACAGGGGGCATCTATTCCACCCATGGAAAAGAAAACAGGAGTAAAGGGTTCACTGGGCTGTTGTACAAAATGGATATCTTTCAAGAATATAATTTAGAAAGTAAATTCTAATAAAATTTAGAAAGTACAGCAAAGAGCAAGGTCATGTAAGAACTTAGAAAAATTTCTTCCTTAAGCTTATGTCCATCACTTAAAATGAAAAAGGAAGAAAAAAGCTCAGTATATTGGTCACCGTATGACTGTGAATGACCAGTTATGTAACATAGGTGAGAAAAAGTGAACGTGCAATCCTAAATGAATTTTAAAAGGTGTTTCCAATAAAAATAGGGAAATACTAATGCTATTTTTAAAAGGCATCTTTCAGATCTCATCTGAAATAGTGGAGAATCACAATCCACCTAATTTCTGATTACTTTTTAGTGTATTAGAAATGTGCTCCATATAGATTCTGTTGAAAGATTCAGACTTCTATTACTGATGCCCTAAATTTCCATGGAGTGAAGGTATCTCACCATTGTGGCTATGACTGATAGTGTAGCACATTTTCTGTATACCTACAGTGGGGTTGTTTAAATTATGTATGCTGTTTTTGTGATATACAAATCTAAGAAGGTTTCATTCTGACTTGATGCATAGGCTGAGAGGTTGTGATTGCTCTATGCAGTTTGAAAGGAAGGAAGAAACATCTTTTTTACTTCTCTGGAATAGTTTAAAATTTGATAACATAGCTAAGATAAACATGAATGAACTATGGAAAAGAAAGCTTTTCACTATGCAGAGAAAAGACTGTGGAACACTGTTCCAGTAGAAGGAGTGGAAGCAAGAACCACCCCCACACACTGCCTACTTAAAGCTTGGCAGGCTTAGAAAGGGTCTTAGATGACAGGAGTGACAATAATAAAAAAAAAATGTAAAAACTCAGAAAGTCACTTCTAGCCCTGTAGTGTTGTGGGATTTTTTTACTATTGCTGTTTTTTTTTAAAAAAAGGTAAGGAGTCATTGAGGCAAAATTCAAGGGAATAAGATAGTGGGATGATTTTTCAATGAGCACTTCAACCCATATCAACAGTTTTATTTTAAAAGGATTTTAATGCCTTGTTAAAATGATAGCATGTACATTAAATTACTTAAAGGACAAGACAGTTGATTATTGTCTTAAAAGTTAACTTTATTTTCTGTTTCATGAAGAGAAAACACTGAAGACTAGATAATAGTCGGCATTTTGTAAAATACAGATGACATCCTAAATTCACAGTGTTTAATCTATTTAAATTCACTTTCAATATATGACCATTTTGGGTACTTTAATTCTCACTTGTTAGATTACAACAAAAGATAGTGATTTCTCTGAGCATAGTATAAGTACCTGTAACTTTCACATCATTTTACATATAGTCTGGATTTTTTCAAGCTATTAGAAAAATGTATTAACTTCAAAATTATCAGTAAGACATAGAAGAAATACCACTGAATTAATAAATATGGACATTTTTAAGGGGAAGGCTAAAATTAATTTGCTTTTCTCGTCAATAAATAAATAACTGAAACAAAAGGCAGAATGTTTGTTTGTTTGTTTGTTTTCTTCCAAAATTACCCACTTTTATATGTTTTAGAGCATTTATAGTATTGAGGTGATTGTCTCATGGTGACTGAAAATGAAGTGAGTTAGTCTAACAGCCCACTTATGAGATCATTATTATTGCAACCATTTTAGGGCCTGGCATATAATATGACCCAATAAGTCTCAGAGCCAAGATTAAGAGAAGGGGCTCTTTTCCACGTTGAGAAAAGTCATACTAATTTAGCATCTTGCAAAATAGTTTAGTCTAGGAAAAATGTTTGCTTTGGGTAGGGAATACTTGTATATAGTTCCTTGAGTGAGTGTTTAATCATCATAATTTGACTGGGATTGTACAGTTTGTATGGTAAAACTCCAGCCATACCTCTAGAAAGAAATAATTGCCACTTTTTATACATTTCTTTAGAATTTTTGTAGTTAACAAACACGAGTGCTATTTTATCAGCCTTAATCATTGTAACTAATAATGTCCTAAAATACATCCACAGATAATATCTTATAAATACCTGCTAAGTCTTATTTCCTAACTGATTCATGTCTTGGATTCTGCTAACATTGGGTATACCGATTGGGCATAGTGCTTTGACTTTCAATATATAATATTTATAATATTTTGTTTGATTCATCTCGTTTGCTGATTTTATTTATTTATTTATTTATTTATTTATTTTTCCTATAAAGGTAATAAGATAGAAGTTACTACAAGTACTTTTGGAAAGGCTTGACTACTGTAATGGCATCATTTTTAAAATAAATTCTAGTGTAATGAAAATCCACAAAAAAAAGATGTGATAATGTTTTTACTATGTGTGAAATTGCTAAATCTTTTTAGTGATAGCAGAATTGGACCCATTCTTGTAGTTAAGGCAGGATCTGATGTATCAGAGATGTTGATGCACCACATTGACACAGAAATTATTTCTGAATTAAACATTTGTGAATGTCAAAGAGTTAAGGGGGAACTCATAAACAGAATCTTTTTTTCAGAGAAGAATCTGTGTTATTCGAGTCACTTTTTTCCCTCTACGAAGCTATCAATGGGAATTCTAAAAAGATTTTTAAAACTGTTGTTTTACCTGACAGATGATTTTATATTTTCCTTGTTTTATTCCTTGGAGAGTAAACATCATTAGCATAGAACCTTTAGAACAGTGCCACAAAAATGGTACAAGAAGTTGTTCTTCCTCTTTCAGTTCTGGGAGATGTGATTTCCATTTCATTACATATCAACTTTGTTAGTATTATTATTAATTATTAATTTAAAAAAATATATTTATAAAGAAG
>JANHGN010019638.1:0-12140 GCA_024605025.1 Megaceryle maxima | reverse complement strand
AAATATTTAAAAATATTTAATTATATATTAAAATAATATATTCATATATCTATATAGTACATGGATCTCACTACTCAACACAGTAGCAAACTTCTACAATCACACCACAAAGATTTCTCAGAGGGACTCACAAATTATTGATGTTTACCCCAGGGTAATTACTGTCACTCCATGTGTATGTTTCATCTGTCGGATACAGTAAACTGAGATACACTCTGCCAAATGGTGAATGCCTGTTTTCTCAAATTCCTTTAAAGATGCTCAACTTTAACTGTTCTTCTCAGACACCAGATGAAAGCAGCATTCAGCCATTCAACAACTGACTTTTGCTGCATATATTTTCCCAAGGCCAAGAATATGGAGATTTCCTTAAGGTTCTATGAAAGTGATCTCTGACAATGTGTTCTCAGCTGGCAGGTACTTCAGCACATACTAAATACCTCAATTAAATCCAGCTATTTTGGAGGGAGTTGTATGAAGACTAATCTGATTCAGAATTCCTCTGTAAGTGTTGATAGGTAAAATGACATAATTTTAAATACATACTGTCTTCCTCGCTCCTCCTGCACTCCCTCTCTTTTCTTTTTTCACTTAAACTTTCTTTTGGCTTTGAAGTTCCCAATCACATTTTCACATTGCACATTATTATATATGTAAAAACCTGGAAACTGAAGGGTTGTTTAATTTCAGTGTATGCATATGGGCTACACTGAAGTCCATGTGAGTTGTTATATTCCTCCTGAAAGCCTTGGAAACAGCTAAGGGCAACATGTTACTGCAACTTGTGAAAGGCTGCAGCTGTCTATTTAATTAGTCTGAGACTGCATTTTTGCAGAGTGAGTTGAGTTAAGCTGTGAGCTGTGGACTGTGAGCTGACAAGGCTGTCACAACATGGCTTCAAGGGATTTGAACCTCTGCATTCACAGAGAAAGCAAAACATTTTCAAGGCTGCATGAGCAATGTCCTGTTATAAAAGAACACTTAACAACAGTGCAGGTGGAGCCCTCATCTCCATCATCCTCAACAAAGCATAATTTTTGAATGTCCAACCTTATATAGGTACTTCTCTGTTTGGTACCTGAGGAGTACAAGTACCATGTACAGATTGACTGTACTCAGGAGAGGCTGGGCTTCTATAGCCTGGAGAAGAGAAGGTTTTAAGTCATCCATTGTAGAAGAGCAAAATATAACAGGCATAAACTGAAATAAGAGTGGTAGTACCAGACTGAATATTGAGAAAAACTTTTCACCATGAGGACAATCAAGTGTTAGAAGAGATTGTCCAGAGAAGCTGTAGATCCTCCATCCTCTGAAGATTTCAAGATAGAACTGAATAAATCCCTGAGCAACACAGTTTGATTCCATAGGTAATTCTGAGACCTCCTGAGGTCCCTTCTAACTGAATTATTCTGTGATTCTGTAATCTTCAAGTAGGTCTCACTGCTGGTGGAGTTTGCCTCTGTGCCCCATTCCCAGTGGGCCTGGTGACACACCATGGCTTTTGCATTCAGGTAGGGACTGGAAGATTTAAGTTCTAATGGCTTTCAGTGGAAGTTATCTCTAACATACTCTGGTGTCGTGCTGACTTCCAATTGTCTGTGCATCCTGGGGCTTGTTTAAGTGAAGAATTAAGAGGTTTCTATCTTAACTGTGTTTTACTGGCAAGTACTTATTTCTTCCACCCTTTCCCTCCTGGAATGGTTCTTCTGATGATAGCTTTGGACCCTTGGGAATGCCAGTGAGGCGTGGCAAACAGTTACACATTTTCCAAGGCTAGTGAAAGTTGGAGAAAGAACACTGCAGCTCAGGAAGCTCTAGAAAAGGAAAAAGGAATAAGGAAGACATAAGGAAGACAGTGCTGCACTGACTATCTTTTTCCATGTAATGAAAATGAACGTAACTGCAATAGCATTTTGACAGTAACACTATGACACCAGGTCAGTGGCAGGAAATGAAAGTGGATGCTGTTTGGAGCAATTTTTCCTCCCAGAACTGCAATCACAATGTGCATAATCAACACAATTATTGCAGCATGCTCTTAACCAAAGTGACTGATGTGATGTAGCTGGCTTCTGTGCAGAAGTCCTCTCCAGCGGATGCCAAACAAGGGAAACTCCTGTTTAACAAACCCAGTACACTCTACTTCCTGTAGGTGGTCTATGGCAGTGACATTCACCGTCTGTTGCAGTCATGCTCCCTTCTCTGTACAAAGAATTGTACAAAGTAAAGCAGTCACCAATGTTAGCCTTATGGATAGTCAAGAATCATAGCATAAAAACTGAGGATGGTGGTGACAGAGAAAGGAAGCTCCTTCCTGATACCATTGGATGGACTTCACTTAGATGACTGTTCCTGACTTTGGATGGAAATGACAAGCCAGTGTCCCAGGTTTCCTCTACCATTATGGCCCTTATATGAAGGCCAAACTACATGTGGCACCATGATGAACTCTTAGTCAGAGCATTCAATTTGATCATCTTAAGTGAGATCACTTTGACAAGCCTTTCACCACTTACTGCTTTAAATCTTGAACCAATATGCTGCATCTCCTGCAACTCCTCCTGAATACCCTCATTCAGCATAACATCACGTGAACAATGTCTTCCTTCTGTAGAAGGAAGAAGTCTGGGACACCTTTGTCTGAGGAGAAGGAAGAAGCAAAAAGCACTGCCCTAAATTTAAACTGGATAAAGAAAAGGAATAGGATAGCAAGAAACCCCAGAAGGAATAATAGCAAACGAGCAAAATGCAGTGCCCATGTCAACAGGCCCTGGCAGCAAGGTGCTGAGTGGAGGGCTTCTTTGAGCTACAATACAGGTCATGGAGGAACACAGAGTGGAGTGATCAGAGAATGAGGTACACACAGTGACAAAAAGCACCACAAAAAATGTTAAGTCTTCCAGATGACTACATGGAATTGAAAATTCAAGGGCTAAACACAAATGTTGTAAACTGTTCTGAGCCTAGAACTGGGGAAAAAGCTTTACCCCCCAAAACCCCAGTGGGCATTTAAAGATGGTTACAAATTTGTATGCCTTAATTTCCCAATCTATTAAATGAAAATAATGTTACTTGATATTTTTATAGGCTTCATTCCTTTGAAGTTCAAAGGGCTCCAAGATCTTAGAAGGGTAGATGGATATAGAAGTACAACACATATTCTTTTTGATTATCATCTTTTTGATCAAAATTTCTCATATATTTGGAAATTCTCCCTGAATTGAAGTGACTTTTCAAAACCACATAGCCCTGTCTGACTACATGGGAAAAATAACCTGGAGACCTTTGTTCCAATTAAGCTGAAAAGATGGGAAATTTATTCAGAATGCTGGATCCGTAAGGCTCTTTAAGATAATAAAACCACAAAAATACCACAGAGTATAAACCCTTCACATTACAAATCTCTTCGGGCTTCTGATCTGGCTACAGTAGGAGACAGAAAAAATGTAAAATTTCATTTCTTGGAGAAATAACCTATTTAAAAAAAATAAATCTGAGGTACAGAAAAAGGCATTTACCAAGGAATCTATGTAACCAACCTTCCATTGAAGAAAGGTATGTTTTCAAAATCTATTTGCTTTGATAGCATTAGCAAAACCTTCCAACAATTTGTACATTACTATATAGTGATGTTGACACCTTTCATTTCATTCTATAATGCAAGACCTTCTGATAACGGCATAAATAATCAGTCACTGCTACATGTAAAGTAAGAATGCAGTCCATTTAATAAGAGAATATACCTTTCATCTTGTCCACTGGCTTGTCCAAAGAAGGTAAGAATCTAGTACTGCTCCTGGTTAGTGTTTTTAACACTGAGAAACCCAGTCCTTGTAAACTTAATCAGATTACTTGATACTGATATGCTATACAGTCGCACTAATGTGACATACAGCAGTTTTATTCACTATTTGAAAATATGATTTTATCCAGTATGTTAAAAGACATTTGTGAACAGTAAAGGTCTTTATTGATCATTGAATGATTTAAATGTTATGATTTAACCAAACTGGACATGTATCAGAAAAAAAAACATTTTGAAGTGTTGTGCTAATGAAGTCTTTTGCCTTTGTTGAATCAGAGTTCATATCGGATAATCCATTTTACTCAAATGAGAAGAGAGGAAAATTTAAGCAATCAGCTTAAATTTGCCTAATTCTGTAATCATTAGACCTGTTTTAGAACAGCAGTAACTACTACCGATTCCAGTATGTTTATGCCTATTTTATGTCAATGAACTGACAAATGAAACAAGGCCCAAGTATTTAATTTGACTCTTCTTAACCTTCCCTATTCAAACACCTAAGTTGTATGTAATCAGTATGTATGAAATGAGTAAAAGCTTACACTCCAGCCATGCCCTTAGAAACTGAAGCATCTGTACTTGCAAGATTGCCCCTAAGTGCCAGGTAGAACTGCACAGACCTGAGCTGTAACAGATTAAAGCACATCAATCATGCTGCTTCCATATTAACTGCTAGGCGTTGCTCAGAAGATGTTAAGCAAAGTCCAGGTTTTCCCTATGCACTTATAATCAAGAGTACTAAATCTATGCAGGAATTCATGGTGATTTTCTAGATAACCCAGTTGAAAATCAGAAATTTCACAGAAGATAAAAGACAACATAGTCTTTTATTCATGAATAAATCACAGTATTATTCACAGAATAATTCACAGGAGTATTGAAAGTTCTTGACTCCTCATAATGAATTTACAGACTTCAAAATCTTTCTCAAAAAGTATACAGAAATATCTATAAGAAGAAAGATTTCAATATGTGTTGCATATACAGACTCATCCCACCATCCTGAACACTCACCTTCTGAACAGGAGCTGTTGTGAAACCCTTTCACCTGAAATCAACAATCAGAGGAAATAATGACTATAGCAATTACTCAAAGGTATTTACACTGCTTGTAGTGTCCTTCAAGGGGGACACCTGCAGTTGCAATCTACATTCTCTAGTCTGATGGGTCTTTCAATCAGCTCATTTGAAGGAGGGAGTCATCAAGACGAGTCAGCTGTTTGCTGTCTGTGCACGGTAAAAGGGGAACAGCTGCTTCATGTACCACACCTTAGGCACCTTCCTTCAATGTTGGTATAACACTTGGGGTCTTCCATAATCTCTGGTTCTGATGACAGGGACCACGATTTCCTAGGTTCATGTGAACAACAGCATTGCACTATCTGAGCAACTACTTGGAGAATTTTCTGACTTAACAGTTATGAGTAGATAGAACTAACACATTTCATCAATACTTACAGGTTTTAGAGTTTCTTATTAGAAACATAAGTTCAAATTAAACCTTACCTTGCTTGTTTCCAACACTTTGATTAGTTATTAGTCTAGAGCATGCTCGGGCTTCCAGTAAACTCCAAAGGCATGGATGACTCAGCTTTCTTTAGTGCTCTAACAGAGCGTAAGGAGCCCAGAAACCCTGCAATTGCTGGTTCCAAAGCTTCCAGGTTCGTTCATTCATTCTTCCCGGGGCTTCCAGTCTCCCAGTTCCCTTCATCCTGCTCAGGCTCCAAGTTGTGCACTGCAGCTAGATCTTCTGGATCATTTATTTTTGATTTTCACTCCCACTATTCCATTGCTCTGTGATAGCTAGTTCACCCTCACTATTCGCTGAATATTTCCTTTGGGAAGAAAAGTTTTGACTCTTTGGTATTACAGCATCAAACAGAACATTGTTTCTTGAGCTACACACCCAGATACTCTCCCCTCAAATTTTCAGTGTTGCATTTCCATTCTCTCTGTAGAAAAGACCTTTGGGACTAACACATAGTACACAATATTTATCAATTAATTGTTATTTAAATATCAAAAGTCTTCTAAGCTTAACTCTTGTAACTGAAATCAAGTTGTTACCAAACGGCAGAAATTCGTGGCAGTGTAAGTCAGGTGACTGGATAATACATAAACACTAATAAACATAAAATGACACAGAAATAAATTCTCTTAACAGGAATATGGATTCATTTCCATTGCTATGATCAGTTTATAAAAGACAGAAACATTACTATGTAAACTGTAGGAGGTATTGGCAGAGAAGAAAACACATCGGATACCTCTGCCTCCCCAACAAGAAGAAAGAAACTCCTGCCAGAAACAGCAAAATGGGTGCTTTAGATAGAAATAGAAACAACAACAACAACAACAACCCAAAAAAAAAAAAAAAAAACCAAAACAACAACAACAACAACAAAAACAAAACAAAAACAAACAAAAACAAACAAACAAAAAAAAAAAAATAAGAGAGAGAGAGAAAATGAAAATGTAAGGGATTAGTTCCATACAGTAGAACTAACAGGGCCTATGGGTAGGTTCACATTTCATTTGACACCAAGGATTGTCACAAGCCAACTATTCAGCTCACTGAATTAATTGGACCACAGATTTCCCAAAATATTTGTGGAATGATTATTACTTGTTACCTGATAAGCTAAATGCCAGATTTTTTTTTTTCTTTTTTTGTAATGATTACCCCATTTTCATGTTTAAAATGTAATACTGCCAGAGATCTCATTATTGCTTCATTCCAAATTCAGTGCTGTTTGGACACAAAAATCATAACTCTAAAAATTAGCAATCTAAAACCTCAACTCCTGTTTCCACTATCTCTGAAAGTTAGTGGAAAAACAAATTTACAGAGAGAATACAAGAGACACCTTGCTAATGGTCCCAGAGGAAGGACTAGCTACAAACAAGTGTGGATTTCAGGGGTGCATTTTAATTACTTGGTTAATTTCTTGAGAGCACTAAGGAAGAAATTAGACTATAGGTAGGAGGTGAATTCAGGGAGCTTGGCAAACCATGAAGAGAAGTAGAAGCTGGCAAGAAAACCCTGTGTGCAGGGGCCATGCTGTAATTCAGTTCAGTTCAGCTTACCAGATTGACAAACTCTCCAAATGTCACCAAAGTGAAAGGGTAAAGCCAGACCTTACAGGTATCTGTTGTGTAGGTGCAATCAAAAAAAAATAGCTCAAACTGGGATCCCACACTGATTCCTGATGCAGCACAAGCCGTTATATAGTATGTCTGCCATCTCTCTTCCAGTAGGTTCAGGCAGCTTTTATTTCCATTTATCAGCACCTCTTGTAGTATCTCATAATTTGAGGTAATGTGGTTTTTTTTCATTTATGCATCAGTATTGAAATTGATGCATAAATCTCATTCCTGTCTCCTCATCTCCTGCCACAGTAGGCTCCAATCTCCAGTTTTCATTTCATGTTTAATTACAAAGCACTAAATTAAAATTAGGACAAAGGTGAATGAAGTAGAATTTCACAGGAAAAAAAAAAAAAAGTAAATGCAAATGTGCCATTCATAGAAAACTCTGTAAAACGTAGTAGGTGCCCATTTGTTTAGCCCAAAGACCTTCTCAGTGCCTGTCAGTTTGCTTCTGTACATGCCTGTGGCCTGACTGCTTTGGTGTCTACCTCTCTTCAGCACATCAGCTGAACACGCAACATCCCTCTGCTTACATCCAGAGAGCATTTCTAGGCCATGCTTCGTGCACACTAATGGGATTAAGCTCTTCACAAAATGCAGCCGCAATCTTTTTCCATGTGGAGAATGAGAGCAAACTGCCCGTGCACTGAAACAGCAGCACCACAGAAAGGGGCTGTGCAGATGCTCCCAGCCTGTACCCTTTGCAAAGCTCCCTGACTGGATGGCTATAGGTTAGCCTAGGCTGAGTACCAACCTTATCAGGGTTGTGTACTGTGGTGAGAACTGAAGATGGATTGGGTCTGAAAGCAAACAGAAGAAACCTACATATCATTTAAACTGTAAGGTTTGTGGGGCACTGTTCCTGGAAGGTGTCTGCAGCAGTAACTCTGCTTTTCGCATAAATCAGTCCAGAGAGATCTTGGGAAGCACAGTGCCCTGTACAAAGTGCAAATATCATGTAAGACCACTTTTCTTAAAAATTTACATTTTTTTTTTCAGGTATCATTTCTGCTTGAGACATTAAAAAGAAAGATCTTGAGCTCAACAAATGAATGCACACACACAGTACTTCATCACATCTGTGATTATTCACCAAACATGCTGATTTTAATCCTGCTCAACTCAATAAAATGATAACCTCCTAAATATAAGCACCTGAGGTAGTTTTTGGTGGTTATGGGCTTGGGCTAACATTCCAAACTCAGCTCTTTTCCTTTCATTGTTACCTTAAGAAGCAACAAAATACAAACCTGAATGATTTTCCTGGTTTCAAAGGTGTTCTCCTAGGCAATTCTAATTCCACCTCTGCCCAGGAGAAGCACAAGCCATGGCACAGACCAGCAGCAGTTTGAATGCACCAGCACTGAGTGAGCAGAAATGCTCCTGCATCTGTATCACCTACAGCTAGGATGACTTAGCAGAACAGCCCTGCATCCTTATGCAGTATCACAGCTTCAGCCACAGTTGCAAATATCCTTGCTGACTGACTGAAACGGTCTTAATTTGCCTCCTAGTCAAACTATAATCTGTGATAAACTGTTAGGAAAATGGACAATGCTTGGGGCTCTGTCCCAATCCGTTTATAATCTAAATATCCACACTCCTCAAGAACAGCAGGAGCAAAGTCTTTGCCTGATAAACCTCCCATTTCCCTTTAAGGAAGCTAGGGGCAAAAAAAGAAATCACACATTTCTTTAAACTCGTGGTGTGACAAATTTTGTAACCTTGTGATATTTGCCAGAAAACTGTCTGTTCAGTACTTCTCGACCTCCATACCATTCTTTCAGAGACCATAAAAAAATTATTCCTTTTCTTCTCTCTTTAAAGAAACAGTGTATAAGATCCTGAGCATACTAAGGTCAGTGGCAGCTCAGAGCGCTTACTGGAGAACCACTGCATGTTACAGGATCAAGCCCTAGCAGAAAGTATCTGAGCATGTTAAAACAGCCCCACAGAAAAGACAGGTCAAGGCTGAAGTTCATGTGAGGAGTCTGGTTGATGTCATAAACTGTGAAACTGCAACTCCTCTAATGAATGGGTTGTAGCAGAATGCTACTGCTCCTGTACTGCTTTTTACAAACATATTGTTCAGGTAGGCTCCTGTAAAAGCAGCGTGAATATTACAGAAATAGGGCAGTCACTAAATATGTATAATTTTTCATGTTGTCTACACAGTGAAAACAAATTCTAGATAATCATTGTTTCTAAGGGGTTTCAGGTTTTTTCTTTACTTCTCAGGTAGGTAAGTATCAACTGAAGACAAATACAGCCTTCAGTTTGCTAGAACCAACATGGGACATGGATCATCAGAAAGTCATCTTCTGTCTTTCCAAACTGCACAACTGTCATTTGGTCCTCAGACATAGCTGTGGCAGCATGGCTGAACTTTGCATGTTCTGCTATCTCAGTGGTGTACCAGGTGTTGTCAACTTTCTATTTTTGACTAGACACACAACTGTTCATTTCTCTCTTATACTTCAATAGATACTGTGTATTGTGAAATACAAAACAAAAAATCAATCAGTTTAGCTTCAGGTCTCTTACCCCTCTACCGTACAAAGCTCAATCATGCCCTGCAGACACTGCGGCTCCTGTTGTTACTGTTAGTGCAGAGGCTCTGGCTTGAATCAGTTCTCACCACATCAGGTGATAAACACCAAACTAGAAATGGTCTCAGCTCCAGAAGACTCATTATTTATTGTTTTGCTCCCCAGAAGTAAAAACTGATTAAATTACAAATATTATTCTAGACAAAAGGCAGTAAAATCTTCACACTATGTCATAACATCACAAACTCTCCATTGGCCAAACACTGCTGAAGTAACTCCTTAGAAGTGCTTCTGAATCCTGAAACATATTTATCGGAAATACTTCACTCTTCTTCCTGTAAAAGCCAGATATATTGATTATGATGGACTCCATTTGCCCAAGCTGAGCCTCAGGAACTGTAATGAAGTGGAGGAAATCTGGTTTGGACAAAACCTAATGGCAAGATACAGTTCTTAAGAAGGCATAAAGAAAACCAGGCTTGCTGTGACTCACACTCAGAAGGACAAAACCTGACAAACACTTGAAGGTTAGCTGCACTGGGGTGTGAATCTTGCTGACCCAGGTCCTGCAGTCGTATGAACACCTCTTGGTAGCTGAAGTTGAGAAATGAGATACTGTGCCATGGGCTGAACAGGAACTTCATTAGACAGACCATCAACCAATATTTCAACAGAATATTGGGGGGGGGGGGTATATATATATACACACAGGCACAAACAAAAGCTCTAAACATCAAATTACATACAATCTAGTGTGACTGCTCACCAGAAGAATCTGCCATCTCCTGTAAAAAAAAAAATATCTTGCAGTGGATTTAACCTTGCCCTATATACTGCATAGATAAAGCCATTTCTCTTATTTTTCATACATATTATAGTCAGTTATTTATACAGTCTGCACTGCACATAATTTTTAAAGTGAGACTTCTACACAAGCCCCTGTATAAGCTATGAGGCAGAAATACTAGGCTTGATTCATTCCTGAATACAATTTAAAATTATGTGCCAGGGGTTTTTTATTCACCTCTATTGAAAATAGTCTACCTCTCCATGATTCTTTGTGATTGGGATACGATTTAACAGTACTATTGATGGATAATATTTAGCAATGAGAACTAAAGTCTCGAGCCTACTAAAATCTACTTAGATGATGTTAACCAACTTTGCACTGATTAATTCTGGAGTCCCAGACAGATATCCAGGGTGAAAGAACACTACAAGAACACCGAGGAAACACTAAGATCCTACAGAATGGTGTAGGATGGAAAGGTCATGGAGCCTCTCCATTAATAACTGAACAGCAACAGCTGTAAATTTGATTTAGCACATTCCAAACTACCTGTCACTGTCTCAAACCCTTCAAGCTCCATGTTGGGCACCAAAAAGGACTGTTGTGCTTTAACCCCAGCCAGCAACTAAGCCCCACTCAGCTGCTCACTCATCTCCCCCAGTAGGATGGGGAGGGAATCAGAAAAGTCAAAGTGAGAAAACTTGTGGGTTGAGATAAGGACAGTTTAATAGGGAAAGCAAAAGCTGCACATGCAAGCAAGGAAAAAAAGGAATTTATCCACCACTTCCCAATTGTCAGGCTGCTGTTCAGCCATCTCCAGGAAAGCTGGGCTCCATCATGGATAACAGTTACTTGGGAAGACAAACACCATCACTCCAAACATGCCTCATTTCCTTCTTTCCCCAGCTTTATATGCTGAGCATGATGTCATATGGTATGGAATATCCCACTGGTCAGCTGGGGTCAGCTGTCCCAGCTGTGTCCCCTCCAAAGTTCTTGTGCACCCCCAGCCTACGCATTGGTGGGGTGAGGAGCAAAAAAGGTTGACTCTGTGCAAGCCACTGCTCAGCAGTAATGAAAACATCTCCAAAATACCAACACTGTTTCCAGCACTAATCCAAAACACAGCCCCAGACCAGCTACTATGAAGAAAATTATCCCAGCCAAAACAAGCTCAGAGATTTAGAAGACTTTTTTTGGAAAAAAAGTCTACAGGCTCTATTGTGTTTTCCTCGTAGCTCCACGGTGAAGAATTGTATGTGCCAAGGTGGAGAGTGACAGGTGTCCAATAAACTCAAATACCAACCTGGTTGTTTGGGAGTTCTTGCCAATCATGATAAACTTAAACACCACTGTGAGTACTACTTGCAACAAACCTAAAGCACAACAGATTTGAGCTAAAATTCTGTTCTCTCTCCAGCATATTTTAACCAAAAAAAAAGTCATTATTAATAGATAATGTTTGTATATAATCTGTCAATATGCCTTGGTATTATCACCAAGGGACCATAAAGGGAGCACAAGGGGTCAGTTCAGGCTCAGAATTATTGACCAAAAGAAAGAGAAACTCTTTAGGAGAAAAATTCCCCCTCTGTGTATTACCATGGCATGTGCAGAAATACTGGTCATGTAGATCTTCCATGCACCTCTGATAGGACTCTCAGTGGCTAGCCAAAATAAATATCAAGTTTTGCAATAGCAATTGAAGAGCAGATTTAATGTAATATGCATCTCAATTTGGCTGTCCTTCTTTACCTCCTAGACATCAGACTGAGAACTCAGCTGCAAATACAACAGCAGACTACATTATAGATTTTATATATATATATAAAATGCTGACTGGACA
>JANHGN010019637.1:0-47203 GCA_024605025.1 Megaceryle maxima | reverse complement strand
GTACTATCAGTACTCATGATACAAATAAATCTACACAGTGTTCCCTACCAGCCAGAACTGTAAAAAACAAAACAAAACAAAAAACAAACAAAACAACAAAATAAAAAACCAAAAAACCCCAAAAAAAACAAACAAAAAAACCCAAACCATGTTTTGTGTAAAATCATTCCCTGTCACAATTATATTTTAATTTTGTTTAGATGAACATTACCAGTGACACCTGTGTGCAAGGGACTTTTTCCTGTGAGAAAAGGTCACTGATAACAGCCAGATCTGGTGGATCCTGATCCATATTCCCTGGCTCTTCCACACAGGGTCATAGGCACATTCACTTGCATGTTCTCCTGAGCTGGCTTCAAGACAGTATCTTTGTTACCCAAATACCAACCTGCTAATTTCTTTGTTCTTGAGGCAGCTGTCAGCTCTGGCCTTGTTGCAGGAACATGATTGTGCCTTTGGAGTCCTGGGCAGGCATAGCCTCTGTCTGACCACTGTGTTCCCCTTCACAGGTGAGCTTAGAGAGGAGATACTAGCCTGCCATGGGACGAAGGGATTTGGCTTTGTCCCATCAGTACAGCACCCCAGGGAAAACTGTCCAGATCCCACTGCCACCAAGTCCATTTTATGCTGTCTCGAAGATTTCTTTTTTTAGATGCATCTATCCACCAGTTCAGGCTCATTTTGTTGCTTCCTTGTGCTTCTTATTTCTCCCTTAATATTTGAATTTCTTGCTTGCTTCCAATGGACTGGTTCATCCCTGACACTCGGGCCTTGACTTCTTTCTCATGAAGCCAAATGCCTCAAAGCAAATTCAGAAGCTGTGTGGCATTCCTTTGCTCTGAGTTTGTACCCTTGCCTTCCAGAGAACCTTGAAATAATTAAGCCAAGTCTGTTTACTTATGCTTTGTGCAGAAGCAGGTGAATTTCAGCCTTAATGAATAATCATCTCTGTTAGAAACCCTAATCAACAGAATTTTTCTTGCTGCTTGTGGAGGATGAGGCATTTGGCTGTGCAATAAATGTAATGTTAAGTGAGAAATCACTTGCGGGTTATCCCTGTTGGGTAATGAACAAAAAAGAAATGAGCTGCATGACAAAATTGCTTCCCTTGCATCACACAAAGAAAACACAGGAATGCAAAGGTGCTAATAACTGTGAGACTTAAAATGAGGGTGAGATGGGTTTGAGTTGTGTGAATTCTTTCCCTCAAAAATCTTTCCTCTGGCGCAAGAGCAAAATTACCCTGAAACCATCAGAACCCAAAATTTCCTTATGCAAGTCCCCCTTCCTTTGCTTTATTCTAACAGGAGCAAATGTTTTTCTTTAGGTGAAATTTGGAACCTGTAACACTCCCAAGCCAGGCTTCTTTGATTTTGAGGGAAAGCAGAAATGGTAAGAGGACATCTTTCTAATTCCTAGCAATTTCTGGCTCTTTGATACATATCTCATCTGTTTATATTTTATGGACCTATAGAATGTCATCTTAGTCTGCCACTGAGCTGGCTTTTAAATCCTTTGTTTAATAGGAAAATGTTTGCTGCTATACCTGATGCAGATGTGAAATATCAGACTCCTGTATTTACCTTGCTCAACTCAAATTAGCCTGCATACAACAAAAATGTTGTGAAAATAGCTACAGCTTTACAAATGGCTTTACTTTGTGAACACAAACTGTTCCAGCCTGGATCAGAATCCCCTGAGAGGTCCTTTCATGCAGAGTGCTTCATTGACAGGGGCCATTCATGGCTTCAGAGAGAAGTTGACCATTTCCAACTGAATGAAAGATGGCTTTGCACCCCCTGAAAGTATTTAGATGGAATCTGTTCACTGTGTTCCACTGATAACACTAAAAACACATTGTGCACTCTGAGTGGCTCACTGATGTTTTGCTCTCTCTCCTAGGGAGGCTTGGAAAGCCCTGGGAGATACCAGCCCCCATCAAGCTATGCAGGAGTATGTTGCTACAGTGAAAAAACTGGACCCCAGTTGGAATCCACAGGTAGGAAACATGAAAATATTGTTCAGAAAACAAACCAGCATTTGTCTTTGTAAAGCTGACAATGGTTCAGCTTCATGCAGATTTTAATTGCTGCATGGCAAACTTCATTTTGAGCAGATTAAAGTCTAAATTCATTTTTAAGTCTCCTTTTGTTAGGACAAACATGAAGAACCATCTCTTTCATTCATAATGATCTTCATTACAGTGAGCACATGCACAGGATTGGTTTGGCTATAGTGATCTAATTTATTTTGCTTTTATTGGTTCATGCTGTATTTAGCATGTAAAGGTACTTTGTGTCCTTTTATCATCTTTCTCTTTTCAACTACTATTTAAATGTTGATCAATAGAAAGTAATCTCCATGAAAGTAACATGAACTGAATGATCAATTCTAAAAATGTTTCCTTTTTGTTTCGATGCAGCAAATTACCAAATCTGATTATGATTAGGTGCTCTAACATAACAAGTGTATTTGTGAGGCCTGTATGTGTGTGTTACAGGGAGACTGTACTGTCATTTTAATTAATCTGTCTTTCATCTATTGGATTTATTACTTGATTAAATATTTAAGGGTATCTTCCTGTTTATAGACTGAGTTTTTTGTATACAGTTTTTAAAGAGGATTGCTCTTCAGAAAAAGTATTTTCTTGGGTTGGAGGAGGTAGAATGGAGATATTTTACTAATAGCAAAATGCTGAAGGCAGGGTAATTTCTTTTCATGGTAGGAAATTGATTTGTTTTTAGTCCTTTGCTTTGGAAGCAAAAATCTTGTGTGACCACAAGCCTGTGAATCAAGCATTTGATTCCCAGTTGTCTTCTGATGCTGTTCCGGTCACTTAAGAGTAATTGTTTTTTCTTTACTAGTTCATTTCATGGTGTTGATCCTGTTTTTGCAGCAAGGAAATATTGTCATTTAGAGGAAACCCTCTTTAATGCCCTTGGAGAAAATAGTTTTATGTGGTGGGCAGTACAGTTAGCAAAAGCAAGCTGCATGCTATGCAAATTCTTGTTCAATCTCTAATTCTCCTGCAGAAATAATGTAAAGAATCAATGTACAATCCTGAATGTAAAATGAAACATATGAACATTCATTAAACAATGGAAACAAATAAAACAAAATCACCAAAACCAACCAAACAAAAAAACCAAAACACAGAAAAGCCACCGCAAAACCCAAACTGAACACACATACCATTCCCCCCCACACCCAGCTGTTCCCTGAATTTTTATGGGTAGAGCTTCTGTTCATAATGAGACTTTTCATGCGTGGTGACAAGCTTCACTTTGGGTACTCCCTTTGCTTTCTTGACTCAGAAATACTTATTGTCACAGGTGTGACCTTCAAGTTACAAAGCTGTCAGGGAGGAACTGGAATAATCTGTTAGTTTTTTTAAAGAAATCTAAATTTTAAAGAAGCTCTGTAGGAAAGAATGGTTTGCAGCACTGCTTCTCCCCTCTTCCCGGAAGGTGAGGAATGAATGTGTGTGATCGTGTTTCTTCCCACTGTCCTTGCACAAGCCTGTCCCCAGGACTCCACAGAAATCTAGACCATGCTGGGTGATGTTGCACCAGCATGTTTGCTTGTTCCTGTGTTGCTCTGTTCTCCCTCTTTGAACAGCTGACATGAGAAGCGTGGGCTGACAGGGGGAGAGCAGTTCTAGTTCACAGAAATTTCTGTGAAGATGGTAGGGCTGAGTTGTCCGAGTGCTCTAAAGAAATGTGATTTTTCTTTCTTCAGATGCTTTTGTTTCTGTGTTTCAGTAGTTGTGCTTCTCTCACTTGTGCAACTATGCATCAGTTTCTTGGCTTTTTGAAGCTAATGATTTATTTCTGTGTGGTCTCAGTGCATGGAGCTGTAATGCTCAGTAAAATCTGTAGGGTGTTGTCTGTTTTACTGTCCCTGCACTGCTGTGCAGGTTCCATGCTTCTTGTCCTGACTTTCCCTTGCCTGTGAGTGAGCTAGAAACCTGTTAAGGGATCTGAGAGCTTTACATTGAAGAATACACTCAGATGCAGAAAGGTCTAGCAGAGGAAGTTATATTAGCAAAAAATGTAATTTAAAGATTAGCATGAAAGTACAAGTGATTCTGCTTTCTTTAAAAGAAGTCCCCTGTCCTTCCTACTACATCTTCCTTTAAATTCCACTTTTATACGACCAAAATTCTATCAGGAATCTTCTCTGACCTGTATGCTGCTCTATATGGGTTTTTTCTTTCTTTTTTTTTTATTTCCCCCACCAAATCCACCTGCTGGAGCCACGAGAGGGAGCTCTGTTCTTTAAAATGATGGAGATGCATGTGTCAGGGGATGGAGATAAAATAGCAATTTTAGTCTTCAAATTTCAAATTGGATTTATAGGAAAGCTCTGTGGGTACATTACAAGGTGCTTCATCACTGTCACAGTGTCTCCTTTACATGCTCGTCTGCTGGGTTCCTTTGAATTTTTCTTACATTCAGTAGATCATGAATGAAGTACTCCTAGTATTAAGTTAAAAGCGGTATAGAGTGCTTGGTATAAATTTGAGAAGTTCAGCTTTCAGGTCATTATGAATCAAACAATTATGGTACAAAGGTGTTGAACTTCTCATTGTGCAGCTTCACGACTTTTTCTGTTGTAAAGCTTGCTCAATATTACCTATGTATTCTCTTCAACAGTTCATCTCATCCCTTAAAGTTGTTGTTCTGTTATTTTAAATCCTTCTCAGTCTCCTCTTTCATATATTTGCAAAGGGTTTCTAAAGTCTTGATCCTTTAGTACTAAATATGCAAAATTAAACTCAGAAACACCATATCTTTTTTCCTATTTTTTTTTCCCAGCAGATGTGCTGCTGTTCTGCAGCTCTCAGGCTGTCATTATTTTTCTTAATACCTAGAATGGAAAAAAATGCAGTATTTTTAATGCAGTCCAGGTAGATCCGCTCAATTTATTTTTTTGATTCTTCATTGATTCATTCTTTCATATTGACCTTGCAGTTTCTGTATTAGGCCATTTTCAGCAGCAGACAGTAACTGTTATAATTTAGTAAGGTTTGCTTGTTTTGGATGGGGGGGGGAAGAACCACCTGAGGTAAAAGCATTTTAGTGCTGTAGGAGCACCCTGAATTTGTGCTCAGAAGCAACGAGAATATCAGTGACAGTCAAAATCTGACCTGCTGCATCCTCCTCCTCCATAGAGTTTGGAGTTCCTCTGCTTTGTTAGGAGAGAAATGAATGTGGAGAGGCAGTGGCACAGTCATTCTCTGTGAGGCTGCTGTGCCACTTTTAACAGTAGAGGCACCTGTTGGCTCATCTCCATGACTTTTTCCAATGTGTTTTACATGGTTCTTCCCCCTTGCTGCTAGCAGTTTCTGATAGTCATGCCTGATTTTTTGCTTTCAGAGCTTTGTCTAAAGCTTGGAAAGAAATGATCATACTGCTTTTATTTTCAGCAATTTTGTTTGCTAGGAAATCTTTAAAATAGCAGATAAATTTGAGGATAGGCAGGTGAGATCCATTGTCTTTACATTCACAGAGCTGCGAGAATCTCCTTGCTGTACTGAACCAACAATCCCGATTACCTTTGTGGGTGCTTTGCAGTCAGGTTCTTCTATGTCGCCATGGTTCTTGCTGTGTTTTGTGTCACAGGAGGTTATGCTCAGTTTTCCAAAGAACAACTTTTAGTGAGAGATCAGGACTATACTTTTCCACACTTGTCTCCATTCTCCTCTTGATGTCTTCCTTCGTCATCTTTTAGTGCAGCTTTTCTTTCTTGTGAGTCATTCCTTTCAGTCTGAAGTTCCAGGCAGTGGAAAGGTAATTGCTTGGACCAGCTCAGTTCTATTTGCATATTTCAGAGACATCACCTGTCTTTCCAGTCTATTCACTCTCCCTCCAGAACAGAGAATAATTTATGAAGCAATTCTTTGTATTCTGTATCCTTAAACAGAAATATTCAATGCCATCAACACCTTCCACTGCATTGGGTCCTTTAGAGACGTCTGTGTCCTGGCTGCTTCACTTCTCATACGTTCACCTGTTGTCTTCCTCACTTGCTGGCAGCAAGTTATGGCTTTTGTGATGGCAGCTTTCAGTGGCTTTTGCTGATGCGCATGTGTTTGGCAACAATGTTCATCTGCTGTCTCTTGCCAGCCACCTGCATCTTGTTGCCTTCACATGCCCCTTATCCCTCTGACCCCTCTCTCAGGTGGTGGCTCTGTGCTACCTGCTGTTGGGATGATGTCCTGCGGCCTCTGCAGAGGGCTTGGTGATTTGGGGAGGTTTGTCTTCAAGCTGGTTGTCTTGCATCTTTATACAATAACTTCGTTCTCAGGTACGTCACTGTCTCTACTGTACAATTGGGCACTTCTAGTACTTGTAGCTTTTGAGGTAATCTTAGTGGTTCTGTTTCCATTCCCCCACGCAGACACTGACCATGCAGAGGCAGGAGCAGGACAGCACCTCTACGGCTCAGCAGCTTTGTGCACATCTCTTCAACAGAGTTTGTGTTGCAAGGGATCTGGGTGGAGGTGTGTGTGGCACTGCAGTGAGGTGGTTAGGAGCTGTTATCGATTGTTTCTTCTAGCAAGGTGGTTATATGACACAGCTTAAACAATAGAAATAAATAATTAAGAAAAGCATCCAGATTTGCTCATCAGTTTTAGCCTTCCATTTGCTGATTGCAGTTTTGGCATCTCTTGATTCTAAATATTTCCTTTTCCTATTTCTTATATTGCACATTTACCAGTTCCTATCTCAACAGCTTGTCACGCTGCTAATTTCGGTGCCATCCCTCCCCAAACACTTGCAGGCTTTCTGTCTGTTTGCTTTGCTGAAACTCACAGGAGGACTTAATGATTTTTCTAGTTCTAGATTAAGAAAAAAAAGACATTTCAACTTATTTGACTTGACTTAGTAAGATTTCTGCTGTTTAATGAGGAATATTATGAATCTGAAGAGCAGAGACAATGCAGGATGAGAGCTCAAGTTCAAAGAAAATAGACATTCACCAAGCATCCTTTTAAGTTCTTAAAAGTTTAAAATGCCAGTGCTGATGTTTGCAGGGGAGAAAACTGCCTGTCGTGTGTTTTTTGTTTTGTTTTTCAACTATTGTTCTGTGCCTTGTTTGAGTAGAAGAGGATTTATTTCTCTGTGCTCTGGACCAACCAGTCAATAGGAGTAAAACACCTCTCTTGCTCTGTTGGTGTGGGAGCGCCAAGCCACGGTGTTTGGAGCCGCCAGAAGAGAACCCCTGGGGAACAGGCGGTCTCATGAAAAAGAAAACAAACTTCTAAGTGAATATAGTAGCAAAGAGACTCTTGCTGCAGGCTTGGAACAGTCTAGTAAGTCAGTGCCTGCCAGCACAAACTCCCATGTCAAGCTTGAGGTTTGACAAATCTGGATGCTTGAAGCCAATGGGAATTTGTGATATCAAATACATGGCAGAAATTAGAATTTTGGAGTGCGTGGGGGAATGGAAACAGAACCACTAAGGTTGCCTCAAACTACAAGGACTAAAAGTGCCCAATTGTATACAATAACAAAGGGACTATTGCTGCAGGCTTGGAGCAGTCCAGGGAGCCAGAAAACCAGTAGGAATAAAGCAAATTGATTTGTTCAGTGGCCAGTAGGTGTTTTTGCAAGAAGTACTGCAGGGGGCAATATTTGATAAGGTGGGTGCCCAGTTGCCCTGTGCACAGGGCTGGGCTCCATCTCCCTGTCTTTCTGTGGAAATAACAGTTCTCGATCACAGTTTAAATGCATCAAGCAAGTTGAAATGAAAATGTGAAAGAGAGAATTTGCAATTTGAGGATAGAGTAAAAAGCAGGAGAAACAATTTCTGGCCTGGCAGAGGAACAGAGTTTGTATGTGTGGCTTTTGTGGGTTGCACCAGGTGATACTGAAATATTTTTGTGATTGATTTACATTGATGAGCCTCTTGCATTTAAGTAGGATCTCCAAGGTAACCTAAAATTTCTGTAGTGACTCAAATACAAACTGTCTATCCAATGATGTAAAAACAAATGTTTGGAGATCCAAACCTGATTTTTTCTTAAATTTGGACTCATTGCTCAAATCTGGCCAATTCAGGTCTGGAGCAAGCAGCTTTGCTCTCTTGCAGTTTGTTTGGTCAATGTGTAAGGTAATGAATGGTAAATATTACTGTATTTTCCAGATGAAATATGTGGTTTTCTTGGTTAGTACTGCAGGCTGATGGAAATTAAGAAATTTACTGAAAAAAAGCTGTGGTCTGTAAACAAAATTGAGTGCACCCATCATGTTTTCCTGTTTTAGCTATGAAACAGATGTGTCCCTTGGTAATCTGTCCAAGCAGCCACCATTTGTGGTTGGGAAAGAACAGCAGAGTGTTGTGGGCAGGATTACAAGGGGGATGGGAAGAACAGGAGGGGAAAAGACCAGTTTGGGTCTCTGCCTGTCCCCAGCAGCAGCATGTTCACATACCTGCTGTGCAGTTAAAGTAAACATCTCAATTTATGGCTGGCTATACTGCAAGGTCAAAAACTTTGAAAATAGTGACTTTATTTCTTTCACAGTATAAAAGCAATTTAATTGCATCATGTAAAGTGTGAACTAATCGAATTATGGCTGTGCTCCTTAAAGCTTGTCTTCCTGCACCGTGCTAATGCAGCAGCATGCTGGGGAGAGGAGCCTCCTGGGTTCCTGTGAGCAAGGGTTGCCAGCGCCTGTGCTCTTCACCGCTCCCATTTCTGTCTGGGGTTGTACAGATCCTTTGTGTGTTCACATAGTGAACGTCATGTTTGACTGTTTGGTTTTACCCAAATGTTAATAACTGTATTTAAGAATAAAAACTGTAACTGAAAAAACCCAACTCTGCTATGTATTTTGGAGTATCATTTCAATGGAAAGAAGCAAATCACTGAGGTAATTTATAAACTAATCAGGCTCTTCCCCTTCAAAACCAAAACAAGCAATAAAACCAACAGTGCACAAACCCACACAGACAAAAAAAAAAAACAAACAAACAAAAAAACCCCCACACCAGCAAATCTGTATTCTTATTATTCTCATAAAAGAAAAGGAAGCACTAGTAATTAAGACCAAAACACTCCTCTCCCCCCGGAGATCCCTGGAGTATCCTGCCTTCTGGCTCTGAGGCATGTAAGATTGTGACGTCCTCTAGCTTTAGGCAAACCGTGGAGTTGAGGGTTTTCTGTGAACCACCTTGAGGTATGTGATATACCTTGGGGTACACATCCTGAGAGGGGTTAGATCTCAACACACAGAGGGATTCTCCTGCCCTGTGGCTTTTTGCCTGATATGGGAGGGACTATCTCCAGCATGCAAGTGTAATTAGTGGTAGGTGCAGCCTTCCTGTGGGAGGGAGGGCTCTGTGCCATGCATGGCTAACAAAAGCTCGCAGCTTGCATACACCTTATTCAGACATGCATGACTACAGGCAGAGCAACCCACCATATTTTATCCAAGGTGGAAAAATGGCTGTTGCACAAGTTATGCCTTGACTGGTTTGCTTTTGGAACCTGTTTTACTTACTAGCAAGGGGATATTTCTTGTTGCTTTCATGTAAGACAGTAAAACACCATACTACAAACACAAACTAAATTTTCCCCTGTTCTTCTGCACCTTATTGTTGGATGATGTTGCATCCTTTGCTTCTCTGTACCTTCTCATAAGGAAAGAAAGATGATGCTTTTACATACTTGATGTAGGTCCTACTCCTAAAAAAAACTGCCCATAGGTTATTTGCTACCTTTCTGTCTCTGTCAGTGCACATGTAACTGTTTATCAATTTTATTCCATGCAAGACAGCTCAACTCTGGCACATGAAGTAGGAGGTAGTGTGTTGCCTGCCTGTTCTGTTGTATAGACTAAGTTGTTGTACATGCTCCAAGAAATCAAATTCCGTTTCCTATTTATACATTTTAAAAGTAGCTGAGGCTCATGGGCAGTGCAGGTCCTCACTTGGTAATGTCAACAGCACACTGCCATCCCTTTGCTGTTTAAGTCAGAGAGTGGATTAATAAAATACTATGTGTAGCTTCTGTTATGATGACAGCTTAGATGGGAGCTTGCCATGAGCCCTGTGCCCTGAGGATGCTTTGTTCTAACAAGTAACTCCCATGCCAGGCATTGGGGTGCAGTGCTGGTGGGGCTGTCAGCTGTTTGGGATTCTTCCCTGTGCACAAGCTTGATAAACTATAGGGCTTTTTTTTTCCTTCTGCAGCTGCATTTTATTGTAGGGTGCAAACCAAAATGCCAGGTCTGGAGTGGGGTTTTTTTTCTTTTGGAATTGTGGTCATGGCAAGCTGTGCAGAAGTGAAAAAGTTAAAAAGAACAAGTGTCTCATAGTGGAAATATAAACAGGTGGAATATGTGTCAGCCTCCCACCCCCTGGGAGTCTGTTGGATTGTTCTCTTTGATTTTACATCTCTGCAGAAATTTATGGTCTCAGCTCCTTTTATTTATGACATTGCAATCCTCATTCAAGCGATTGATTGAAATACAACAGTGCCAAGCTGCAAGCCTGTATTTTAGAAAGGTTGAAGTTTAGAAAGCAAACCAGCAGTGCAAACAGTAGTGTATTGAAAGCTGCACTGGAATCCTGTGCAGAAGTTTTCCGGGTTTCTGTTCCTAAGCTTCTTCACAGTAAAGAATTATGACAGAAATTTATACCTCTTCTCTCTCATTTTAAGCTGCCTGGTCTTGCTAAAAATATACTGTGCATTAAATATGCAAACTTATAAACCCTGCAAGGGCTAACTTTTGCTTGATTATGATGTTCAAGTCCCTATTTTTCTGTCTCAGATTCACCCATGCTGATGTTCTGTGTTGTTAGCATGCTGTGGGTGGCATAATATATTCTCTTGCATTATCTGAATGTAGCAGTAGTTGTATTCAGGAATTGCAAGCAAGAAATTGGGGGGCTGGTCATTTTTTTGCTACCAATGCAGTTATTCTGGTTAAATGTTTCATCTTCACTTCAATATTTTTCCTTTTTGAATATGTCAGTGAATTAATTTTCATCATCTTGCACTAATTCAAAAAAAGTCTTGTACTTTCTGGAATGTATTCAGAAAAAAAAAAAAAAAGAAAGAATAATTGGAGATGTAACTCTGCCTTGCTGATGCTGAGTGTGCTGCTGCAGCATAGTGATGTGCATGGCATCCCAGCATCGTGATTCCTGGCTTTACTGGTGGATTAAGACACTGCATGCTAGCCAGATATACCAGAGGCAACCAGTGGAAAAAAAATCTGAATGTATTTAAATATATATATCTCAAACTACTGGCATTCAGTGATGGCAAGAAGTAACTGAAGGAGGCAAGGTACTTTCCCTGCCATAGACAAAGCTACACAGAATTTTTGTTACTTTTTTTTTTCGCCCTTAATAGATGTCCAGAAGTATCAGGTTTTGATGCATAGCTGTAGGGCACAGGTAGCAGCCCCACAGCACCTGGGTGTTCTATGATCTTGTAGCTTTGGGATTGGTTCTGTGAGACTCACCTGAGAGCTCTGAAATCTTAAAACTTGACCCGAGCAAATGTTCTCCTAGCTGAAAAAGCATCCTGGTATCAGAGAAGTATCACCAGATCAGGTTTAATCTGCTGTTGGTCCTTTGCTCAAGGTTGTTGTTGCTGTGGCCAGGTTGACAGAAGTTGGATAGGTTCTGATATATCCAGGGAGAGCCCAAGACCTTGTCTTAAACTGAGGTGCCAAAGTGGAATTTAAGATGTCAGACCACAAGCTGAAGTGGCTGAGGTGCAACCAGGTATTGTCCTCTGCCATTTCTGCCTTGAGGTGGCAGTTTCTGGCAAGGCAAAGTCTTAAATGCCACGTGCAGTTCTTGTTTGTTGGAGCAGCAATGCTGCTTCTCCCCAGCAACAAAACTACGGATAATGGAAGTATTGAAAAAGCTTCTTTTTGTGAAGCAGCTGCATGAAGCTGGAAGCAGAAAAGAGCAAGGGGAGGAAAACCCAGTAGGAAGTTACAAGGGGAGGTGGGGAGGGCCAGGAGGGTAAGAGGGGTTTTCTCTGCTCACCCTTAGCTTCTTGCTGGCCAGGTCACTTCGCAAGCAGCAGGGAGTCTCCCTTACTTCTGTGGACCCCAGTATTTCCTTGGGGTGCCCATAAGCCTAGAAGAGCCTGTTTGAACGCACCCAAGTCCTGTTGCCCTGGATAGCAAAGCGAGATGGTGAGTGAGGATGAGAAGAGCAGGGAAAATCTCCTCTGCCTGTGGCATGAGGTGGGCTTTGAATTGCTGTGCAGCAGCTTGTGGTAGCCTGTCATCAAACTCCTGCTCCTGTTTTGGACAGCAACCCACCAGACTGTGCTAGTAGCTTGACTATTTTAAATGGGGAAGGGTGCAACCTCTAGTTAAAACAAACAAGCAAAATCACATTTTTTGCAGTAATTGAACCTGTTGCAAAATTTTCAACTTCATTTGCCAGATGCAAAAAAATAAATAATTCTGGAACTGGTGTACAAATTATGGATTTATCTTACTGTGCCTTGTTTTTCAGGTGGGAAGTTGTAGACAACTTCATGGTATTTGGACATAGGAAGGGTCTGTGTAACCTGCTGCTTCACGTGGCTTTGTAAAGGTTGGGTTAAAAGAGAATGTATTAATTGAAAATAGCATATGCTTTTGATTAGGAGAAAATTTTGTAATTGTAATTGTTTGGTGTATAACATAAGCTATAGCATAGTTAAGCTGTTTCTTTAGTGGAAATACAGCTTTTCCTGATGGAAAGCGGTTAAATAGTTATGTTTAGCTTGCTCTTTACATGAAGTATCAAGGAGGTATTGAGTGTAATGACTGGATTTTGTTTGGATGCCAGCTAAAGCATTGGTCAATGTCTTGTAAGTGCTGTTTGTCTCAAAGTGGAGTAAGAGTTGTCCTTTACAACAGCATATGTTTTCTGGTACTTACTGGTGCATTGTTGTACACAGTTATGCCTGTTGTAAGAAAAGGTGGCACTCCTTAAATGTCTCGAACATCCTGTAAGTATTGCAAGCAGAGCTAACCAGCAAAGGTATGTAAAGGCTCAGATGCAGCCCTGATGCACAGCACTAAAGGCTGTTGGGTGGGCAGCCGTCTCCAGATCTTTCTGTCTGAGCCTGCCAAGGGTTACACTGTAACTTCAGAAGCCTTCTGTTCCTGCTGGGATGCTCTGGTCCTTCCCTTGCCTGAGTATGGGGATGGGGACTAGTGAAGTTTTCTTCATTCTGTCACTTCTCTGTCTGCAGAGCCCGTAAATTCACCCTCTGCCTTCACAACTCAGATTTGTTGAAGGAAACCAATTTCAGTGGTGTTGGACAAGCAGCCATGGAGCTGTTCCTTTTGGGAATGTGGAAGTTTACCTCTGCTGCTGCTGTGATGCTGTCTGGCCCAGTGCTGCTCCTGCAGGTGGAGGATGAATATGTCAACAGACAGGCTGGGGGTCAAGACTGATGTCCATCCTTTATTTCCCAAAAGTTAGGGTTGCCTTCAGCTTTCTAGCTTCTGAGCATGTGTTTCATCCTGAGACATGGTGCTTTTCGGTGTTTCTGGCTCAGCTCACAATATGTTTCTGACTCGTACAAGTGCCTGTATAAATCTATATAAATGTTTTGTTAGATGGACAAAACCCCAGCAATTACAGTACAGGCTGTGTTTGTATCTATAGTTTGGTCCCCTCTGCTTGGGTGTTTGTGGATTTTCATATGGGTAGTGTGACAGAATTGATTGATTGCTTCCAGGACTGACGATGCAGTGCTCTGTGATCCTCTCAGGAAAGCTTTTGATTTCTGCAAGCCGCTGCATGCTGGAAAGAGTGCAAAGAGGCCACTCACTTCAACCTTTGGTCTGCAAACATTGGGAGTCTGTGAGTTACTGCAGTGTCCATTAAAAGTAGATGGGGAAAGAAGGGTCTGCTGTCAGCCTTGTTTGCTACCTCCATATCTATTTTTCCATTAAAAAAAAAAAAAAGCTCTGTAAGTCAAAAGCTGTTGGAAACTACTGCATTAAAGTTTCTTGAATGAGCATATTATTTCATTCCATTCATATATTGAAATGTATACAGTGAGTCATGAAATTACAGCTACTAGTAAGCAAAAGACTTGTTCAAAATTATGGTAAGCGTTTTACATTTATTTCCCCTCCCCTGACTGTCTTTACTACTAATTTCCAACTGTGATTATGGTGCAGTTGTTAATTAACTCATTATAGGTTAAATGAGTAATCTACAAGGCCTTGTTTTAGATTCCATTACTGTTTAGCTATGATGTTAATTATAGTATGTTTGTTTCTATTTTAATGTAATTGGGAAAATATTTTCCTTCTTTTAGATTGTTGGGGTTTTTTTAAGGGGAAATTCTGTGTTAAGACTTAAAAGAATCGGAAAAAATCTTTTTTTTATGAAGCCATTAATGGAATATTAACTAAACTGACCCTGCAATATTAAAACCAAACAAAACCAATAATCCTCACCCCCCAAAAAAACTGCCACATTATCTTATGGAGCATACTGCCATTTTTTTTATAGGACTATTTGCTCAAATTGTACAGATCCTCAGTGGTCCCTTGAAAATGCTCCAGGTGCTGAGTCATGTGCACACTCTCGCTGAGCTGCTGCTGGGAGCCAAGAAGGATTGTTGAGAGAGGAATATTAAAATAGCCTGTTTATGATGGCCATTAATACGGCCAGTGCGGAGGGTACGGCAGCTTTTCAGCCTTTCGTGAAAGGCGGCTTTGCGGCCGAGCGTAAGAGGGAGGCTGCCCTCAGCCAGGGACTGGTTTTTATCCTGTGTGGATATACCTGGTCTCTGCTAGTCTTTACTGTAAAGAGAGGTGAGACATGCTGAGCTTATACATTTTAGCAGGGGAGGGAAGATTTTTGATGCTCTTCAAGTGTTTTAAGACAGTGCCTAATTTTATCGATGGTGAAATTGTTTTTCCCTTTAGTAGCATCACCCCTGAAGGGTTAATATTTACCTTGCCTCCTGCTGCAGGTAGCATGAAGTTCAGCTGAGCTGTAGAGTCAAGAGGATACAGGTGGAAAATGCCTTTGGAAGAGGACATTGTTTGTCTTCATTTCATGCTTCATTAGGGTGACCCTCACGCATTGTTGCGAGGTCAGGAGCCCCCCATGGTGTTGAGGGAGAGGGGACATCTCTTCCTTGTCCAAGAGCTCTCATCTTCAGACCACCTGCATTTGGGGCAGAGAGCACCCTCCTCCCCTTGGCTTTCCTGGCACTGGCCTTAACTAGTGAAGGAAAAGACGGCAGCAATTATGGCACACACAATTAACGAGCTTCTAATCTCCAGCCTTGCGTGTAATTGCTGCTGTCAAATACAATTAGTGTCTGTCCAAGTTCCCTTCCCAGGGGGATGGCCAGGCTGTGGCACAGAGGGAGAGGAAAGGGGCGAGTGTTTGAAACTTGAGGACAGTTTATGTTTTCTTGTTGCCTCCCTAATAATCCTCACTCCTCAAATTGTGTCTAGAAATGTTAATCCAGATCATGAAGGGGATGTGGTAGCCACCAAAGCAGGCCCAGAGGTCTGTGGTTGGGTTAAATGTAAAGTGTCTTCTGTAAAATTTGTCATCGGCTTAATTACAATTCAATCAGCACACTTCAGGGATTTACTGGTATCTTCAGGTGAGCCTGACAAGCTTACAGGATGTTGCCTGTCCTGTCATGGCAGCTGAGACTGCAGCTGCTCCTCATCACTGCCCCAGTGTGGTTTGGGGAGCTGGGATGTCAGGCAGGGTTTCTTCTGCCCCTGCCCACAGACCTCTGCAAACATCCAGCGCTTGCAGCTCCTTCAGGCTCAGTGGCTCAGGACCCTCAGTTGCACACTAAAGCCCTGCAGGCACCGTGTGAGGCCAAGGCAGGTGTTGGTTACATCTTTGGTGGTTTCTGAGCAGAGCATTTCCCTGCTTTGCTTCTGCATGGGCCCCTTTCTGCAAACTGGTATGGAGCAAGGTAATGTATCCCTGGCCCCAGCGCAGGGAAGCCAGGGAGCATGCCACACAGACATTTGTGGCTGGAGGAATGGGTGAGCTGTAGGAGGTGAATTGCACAGAACAAATGTGGATTGGAATCTGCATAATGTATTGCTGCTGTAGAAACACTGAGAAGTTTTGACTGTAGTAATTTTGTTGGGAGCATTTGTCTCCATCCCGTAAAGCTGGATACAGCTGACTTAAGTTGCATCAGGCTCAGAGGGAGAGAATAATAATATAAGTAGTCTCTAAACATAACCTTAGATAACTTCTTGCCCACACTGTGGTGGCTCAGGTGTGAGATCCTGATGCATAGCTCTCATTTAAGCTGCCTCGCTTTTCTGTTTCCAAAATGTGTGATGATGAAGAACTTAAGTCTTGGCCGGTTTAAGGCATTAGCTAGTGTAACTTCAAAGATAAGTATTTTGATGAGATGAACCTTTTTGCTAATGGCTTTCTCTTTTTCTTAAATATATTTATGTGAAGCTACTTAAAGGTTTTGGGTGTGGAGAAAAGCCAGAGCGAGATGTGAGGGAATTAGGGGGACGATAGATGTGCTGTGCAACGCAGCCACGTGCCTTGCCAAACAGCTATTGCTGCTGGGCGTGCTGGGTGTCTAGACATGCAAACTGGCCAGGCAGAGTTCTCATTCTGTTCTGGATAAAACTGGGGTGCCCTGCATTTAACCCATGCCTGGGATCTAGCTCTTCTGTTAACTCCAAGATATGGATGGGATTTTTTGAAAGCTTTACTGAAACTTCTGCTGTTCCTCCTGGTTTGTTTCCCTGTACCTTTCCTTCTCTGAGTCATCAGTCCTTCACTCTCCATATAAAATGTGTGCCATTCATTCCCAGCTAATCACCAGATTGGAACAAAGCTTGGACTTGGATATGAAAAATAATAAATCCCTGTCCTGTCTTCAGGGATATAGCAAGAGGTTGGCCAACCAAACCAATCCCCAACTAGAAACTACCAGTCTTCCTCTTAGATGGTAATTTTCATCCTACTCTCCAAACATGCAAGAGGAGGAATGGATCATGCTGTGATCATAGGAGAATTTAAAGACCAAAATAGAAGGTGAAGTTAAAATCCTCACCAAAAAAAAAAATGTTTGTCTCTAATTGTTTTCTGTTTCCATAATGGTCAGTATGATAAAACTTACCGTATTTCATCTTTCTCCTTTATTTTTCAATCATGATTAGACTTTAATATTTTTAAAGCTTACAAGTGAGTTTGAGCTACTGTCTCTTTGAAGAGAAGATGGAGCTGAAATTGTCAGTGAGGCATTGGACAGGGTATTTTAATGTGTCTGTCATTATATGTTAACCTCTGAACTGGGACATGACGTCTGTTTTATGGCTGACAACAATTTAAAGGTATATATCTTGACATCATGTATAAAGGAAGAAGGGGGAGTGAAGGGAAAAAAAAAAGAATTAATGATGTTAGCAAATATTAGTCCCAGTATTTCCATATTGTTCAGAAAGTGGTTGTCAGGCTTTGAAGCAGTCTGGAGCAGCATTGTCAGTGACAGCCAGTCGAGATGTGATTGTACCTTGAATCAAGCTGCTCTTTTATTGACAAATACAGTGCACTGAGGCAGGGATGAGGATGCTTTGCTGTCTTTTCTGGGAGGAGTATGGCTTTTCTCCTGGCATTCCTGGTGACATTTGAGAAGGGTTATTCTGGGCTTAGTGGAGTTCCTTGCACCAGTCTGTGAGTCCATCAGGAGCCGGGGGAGTTGAAAATGTCTCTTAATGTATACGTACACTGCATACCAAAGCGTGTATTTGCCGGTGATTTTTGCAAGCTTTGGTAAACCAGATCCACCTACCAAAGTTAACTGTCAAGAGCAATAGTGACTTTGATATCAGCCGTGATTGTACATGAGCTGCAAATACTCAACAGGCAGGAATCAGGGGAAAACAGGAGAAATTCTGGTGCCTCTTAAGGCATCTCTTTCTTACACTTCTTTATAATCTCTTCCCAGACCTCTTACATGCCACTGCCTGTGCTTTGGCATTCAAGTATGAACCTCAGAGTATTTTTCCCTTTCTGTCACAAATTCCCTTTGATTATCACAGTTTTTAACTGGCATTTTGAGGGCAGCCCCCTCACACTTATGGAGCCCACCATAATTTTGCCTTTTCTACAGCATCTGCCCTACATGGTCCTGACTGCAGATAATGCTGCTGTCATCTCACTTGGATCCAGGTTGCAAATTATGGGAGCCTGAGATCATGTTATTTCTTAACTATCATTAGTTACATGTGTATCTGCAGTGCTTTTGGACAGCACTGCCAGCAGTCAAAGAAAGTGAGCTTGCTTAATTGAGAGCCACATAGTTAATTATTAGTGCCTTTTTTAACAGAGGAGAGAGAGAATGTGCAGTGTCAGGTTTTAACTTCATTGTGGTTTGCAAGCTAATGTGACTTTAAATTCACCAGTCATTATCTATGTATATGTAGATTTTTTTTTTTTTACCCTAAAAGCCTTTTTCTGCTTTTTTTTTTTCTCTTTTTTGAAAAGTCAAGATATTTGAGAAGGAAAATGCACCTGCATGTTACTCATCAATTCATGTGAGTGACATATAAAAACACTGGTTCCTGTTAATGAGTAGTGACCTGGTTTGGAAGGAACATCTGCTTTGTCCTGCCTCTGCCATCATTACCCAGTTTGGTACATCGTGCTCAAATATTGCCTGCAAGTCCCTGTCAGGCTGGGTAGTATAGATATTGAAAGTGGGCCGATGAGCTCATGGTATAGGCAAGTGGTCAAGGATGGCTGGAAAGAAACCAGTATGTATCTGCATGGAGGCAGACTTAACATTCTGGGGAAGAAGCGTTCCTCATAGTCTGGAGAGAGTACCTTTGGGAAGTCCAGTGGTGATGAGTGGTGGAGTGACGATGCTGTCTTTGATCACTTTGCAGAGGAGAGGTGCCCATGAAATCCTGAGCAGATAGCTGAGACTCTTCCTGTACATTTTTCATAAACATGTTCTACGTATTGAGGTCTGTGATGAAATAAGCTTGGTTCACTATTCATAAATTGAATATTGACCTACCTATTTCTGCATGAAAGAGATGAGATAAAAGCTACTTGGACAAAGTCACCTGTATATGGATTAAGAGATGGAGAAGTTTTTTGCCTGAGTATTTTTTGGGAGAGCCTTTATCACTGAGTTTCCCGATGACCTTATGTGTGCTCAATCAACATGATTAATCTTTGGTAGAAATGCATTCGTTGTACAAAGAAGGTGAACTTAATCCAAGAAACCCGTTTTACAATTTCTCTCTCTAGAAAAATGAAATGTATTTTCTCAAGTGTTGTTTCTGACTTTGAAAAAAAGGCAACAACAAAAAACTGGAGTGGGAAGAGATGAAAGTATATATATGAAAAATTTTCTGTAGTTCCTGATACTGGTTGAATGACCATTGTCCCTCAGTATCAGAGATGATAGAATAGTTCTGAGTATAGCTTCCTTTTATAGAAATAACTCTTGCATATACCAGCAGATTATCTGAAATTAATTTTCTTTATAAGTGATGTGGAAATAATTGATGGACAGTAAGATTCTCTGCTAAAATAAATTTTTTGAAGAGAGGCAGTGCACTGTCAAGACACTGGAGCCCATTCAGGAAAGAAGAACTTTGCGTCATCTTTAAATTAGAGAAAGCCTGCTTGCCGTAGAACACTTCTTGAAGGCAGTTTTCTTCTTTTTGTGTGTTTTTGTTGAGGTTTTTTTTCCTTAAAGAAGTATGCCTCTGATACCTGCAAACCCAAATATTATGACTTTGGGCTGGTACAGGAGAGCTGCAAGGTGAAACTAGTTGTCTTAACACAGAATGTAAAAGGAAACGTATTATGAGGAAACAGTAAATAGATTTAAAACAAAAGCAACACAGGGAGCAGGAAGAAAAACAAATGTAAGCATGTTTTAATTTAAAAATTCAATATCTTTCTAGGTAGAATTCTGATGAGGCAGCAATGCTTTTTGGTGTAATCAGCAATGTATTGCAGCTACTGAGAGACTGCTAGAGGTTGGAACAGTTTTCCCTTTGCTTCTGATTTTATTCACCCTGGGTCTGATAATCTCTCATCATGGAAAGGCACAGAACTGTCCACTGACAACAACACGTTGTAATTAATGGGCTGGTTTTGTAAGGGATTACTGCTGCAAATTGCAAACCAATTTTAATTTACCCAAGACTGAGATACTAGATGCCCTAGAAGAGTTAGGGTTTCTGGTTCTGTGTGCCCCTTAAAATAGGGTCAGTCTTTCAGACAGCAGGCACTTAGCCCTTTCTTGAATGTCTGTTGTCGATGTAAAGTCAGCCAATTGAAGATCTCAAGCTGCAGAATGGTGTTTTTGAAAAGGTATAGGCCTGAGGCTCCGTATCGATCAATCATTATTCTAATCGTTCATTTCTATTATGGTGGGAATCATTCAGGATCCTAGAGTTCCTGGGAGTAAATCATTTGGAAATGCTGCCCATTATAAAATTTAATTTTAAATCTATATTAAATAGATTTCTAAAGGCAAGCTTTGCAATCTAGTAACATAACATTATGCTGTCTCACAGAGGCTCAGCTTTTGGGTCCTAAGGGGCCACGTCTGTGAGCGCTGCAGAGGCAATATTTTGGCTCCTTGCAAGCAGCGTGGTGAGGCTGTTGAGCCTACCTTTCAGGTGGCTTTTCTAGGCCACCTTCAGAGGAGCATTGATCAGGTTTGCTGAGAGATCCATCCAGCTGTTTGGGATGGAGTAGGGTTGTGGGGGCATCGTCTGCCGTGATGATGAGGATTCTAGGAGGCTGATCCCATATCTGGGGCAGGGGAAGGGGTGGGAGATGTCAGGTGGGTGGCACAGGCTGAAATGGGATGGCAGCCAGGATGCTGGACCAACCTTTCTTTTTCTTTCAGATGGCAGAGAAGAAGGGAAAGGAAAGCAAAACTGCATTTGGAGGCCCAGTTGTCAGCTCGTTATATCAAGAAGAAACAATCAGGTGATTATCTGTGCTGGACTTAGTTAAAACCAAGATTTTTTTTTCTAATGCCATTTTATTAAGCTTTTTTTTTTTATTTAATACTGCACAAGTGTGGTGGCAACTACAACAGGATAATAAATGACAGGAAAGAACTTTTCAGGTCCATAATCATTTAAATCAATAACTGCCTGTATCATTGCCAGGTAGTAACCTTTCCCTGGCGCAAGACATGGGGGAAGGGCAAGGCTTCCCATTTTTCAGTTATATGGCTAAAAAAAAAAAAGTAATATTGCAGACTTTTTAATAGAAAGCTATTCAGACACTACCTTTTTGAAGTAGCTATTTCTTTACCAATACATTCATTAAGGATTGTTCAGTGAAGGTTTTAAAGTTGAACGGTGTTTGCCTTCAGGGAGAGTTTGTACCTTATATCAAATATTTTTTTCCTACCTTCTGCAGCTAGCATAGCAGAGATGCATTTCCTGAACTAGAATGGCTGCTATTTAAAAAATGTCAAGGTGCAGGTACTAAGTGACATTAGCTCCTGAATAAGGACAGCTGGGTTTTCTTGTTTAGCTGATTTTTACTGTTCCAGACTACTAATCATGAGTATAATATTGACTCCAATACCTAAATGATTGTCTAGAGGATCTTTCAGAATACAGCATCGTATTTTTAGTTAAGATGAACAGTGAGGTAAGACTAAATCTTTGAGCAGTGTTTGCTGTTGTGTTGCAGTCACCCATTTTGGTGTATGTGATCCCATTTCTTTTATTGAGTGTCTTGCATCGTTTTAGTCCCAGGAAATGAAAAGATAAACACTAATTTCTTTACACACAGCCTCCCAAGCTTGCTGAGAACATTCTTGAAGTGTTAAAACTCTAACATAGCTTTTCTCTGACTTGTCACAAACTAATGAAAAATAAATCTTGAGCAGGTGGCTCCAAACTCTTTCAATGAGCTCAGGCAGAAATTGATGTGGCTGTTGTGTGCAAGCAAACAGAAGGGTGGCAAAACTGGTGAAGGGTCTAGAGCTCAAGTCTTGTGAGTAGTGGCTGAGGGACCTGGGGTTGTTCAACCTGGAGAAAAGGAGGCTCAGGGGAGACCTTATTGCCTTCTGTAAGTCCCTGAAAGGAGATTGGAGCCAGGTGGGGTTGGTCCCTTCTCACAAGGAACAAGTGATAGGAGAAGAGTAAGTGGCCTCAAGTTGCACCAGGGAAGGTTTAGGTTGGACATGAGGTAAAATGTCTCTCCTGAAAGGGTTTTCAAGGCCTGTCCCAGGCTGTCCAGGGCAGTGGTGGAGTTCCCATCCCTGGAGGGGTTTCAAAGATGTGTGTGTAAATATGTTGCTAAGGGAGATGGGTTGCTGGTGCCCTGGCAGTGCTGGGTTAACTGTTGGACTTGATCTGAAAGGTCTTTTCCAATCAAAACAATTCTGTGATTCTAGGCAGTTTTGTGCTCAGCAGTAGTGAGGGCACTTGCCTCAACATTATAATCCACTTTATAGCAGGATGAAACAGTTGGCCAGGAGCAGCCTTCTCTACCTTGCGTGGAGAGGCAACACATCTTTAACTTGCCCCTGGACTTCGACTGGAGGTGGTCAGGTATGACCTTGGTTTATCACGCTGTTTGAGGAATAGCACTTCTGCTACTCACAAGCTCCTTTTTCTCCCCTGCTCTGTCAGTGCAGGTATCAACCAGCACCCATGATCTCATGGTTTGACCTTGATGTTTAAATGCTTTTTGATCTCTTTTAGGAGTGGAACATACCAGTGCTGCCCCGTGTTAGGTGCCAGGTTTGAGCTATGCTTAGTCCTGAGTTCTTTATGAGTTGTGGCTATCCCAAGCATTGCCTGTGCTCCCTCTTGGATATGAAATACAGCACAATAGACAGGAAAACAGATTATTCTCTAGTTAGCTTGTCTAGTCTGGATCTTATATTTTTATTCCCATGAGAACACGTGGAGGACTTGACTCCCCCCCAACATACCATGAGGGACATGTGCTGTATGTTTAGTGTGGCATAGCTGTAGTCCTTACAAAATGAGGCCATGGGAAGATACAGTCTCTGACACAGCTGCAACAGGGTGATTTTGCTGAAAGTGAGCTAAGTGATGTCTCCTGACTGTTGGCATAATGGAAACTTATCTGGTGGAAACTCATGTGGTCCATTAACACAGCCTGGCTTTCAGGCATCAGTGTCTTCAACTTCAAAATAGGAACTGAGCAAGCGTTGTCGTCATCGTCATCATCATCTCTCCCACAGGCAGGTTGTACAACTTCAGCTTTCTCAGTGTGGTTGCCCATGTATTGTGGCTTTTGTCCACTGTTCACTCTTACTGGAACAAGGAACAAACGTGTGCAAGTACAGCTTGAGCCAGCATAAACTTAAACACACTGACAGTTACAAGTAAGTCCCATGCTCTAAGCTCAGTCTGTATATATTGCCTCAAAACCTAATATCTGAGAAGTGTTGATGATGCAGACTATTTTCTGGAGTCTTGTCTATGGTGGGCCTGCTGAAGCTTTACATGCTTGCAAAAATTGGAATAGAAGTCAAACCACTTTAGTCTCTGTCTCCCAGGGCTGTTGATAGGATAAATATTTTTCTAGTTACAGGATCATATTAGAGAAGCCCACAATAGGAAAAAAACCCCTTGTGTACTAAAAAGTGAAACTCAAGTCCTCATCGGCCTGGGGTTCAGACAGAGTGCTGAAAGCAATTTCTCAGCAGGCATTACTCTGCCAAACACAGCCGACCATATGCCCTTTAGGATTCCGCTGATGCGAAGGCAGGAAAAGGCTGTCTAATTTATCTGGAGCTGGCATCCTCACAACCTCGCCTTATACTGGGAGACAGACAAGAATGCAAGTGCAGAGTTTGGAAGGTTCACCTAAGCAGGTTCACTTGTTTTACTCTTACCAGAAGCTTTTTGAACAGTTTGTCAAACAATTAACCTCCTCCAAACTTCTGCTGTGGAATAGGAAGATGAGAGATCTTGTGTTAGTGTAAACCACTAGTTTACCAGCAGCAATAAAATAAGCGAGCAAAGCAGCAATACCATTGCTTTCAAACCAAGTGTCACATAAGTTACACATAGATAATGCTTATATTCCTTTGGCAGCATGAAATGCTTGGGGTTTAGAGTGCAAATCTGTTGCGCAAAATGTTGAATGAAGTTAACCATGAGCTGCCCTGTCTGGATGCATTTCTGCGTGATCTGCTCTAGGTTTGCCCTGCTCTGGCCAGAGGGTTGGACTCTGATCTTCAGAGGTCCCTTCCAACCCCTACCATTGTGTGATACCCTGAAGTCAGGTGGAACAGGAGGAGGAACTGGGATGCTGCCAGGGTCTGTTTTGCCTTATCACTATCTCAAATGTTTCTGCTTTCAGAACAAGATAGAAAAAATGGTCAGTCTGACTCACAAAAGTACATTGCACTGATTCCAAATAAATTCAAGAGCATCCACAGAAACAGGTTATACCAATCTAATTAAATCAATTTAGAAAGAGATTCGGTTAAATCAGTGCAATTTGTGTGTACATAGATCAATCCTCAAATCAGGAGAAGGTCTCTTGAGCTAATGAGGCGTAGCAGTTATTTACTTTGGGGTGCTGGGCACTGGTCATCAATTAGGAGTCATTAATAAACTCTGGCAATAAAGAGCTCAAGTACCCCCAGTGACTAATGGGGAGCAGTTGCAGAATGTAATAGCATAGTGCTCTGCCTCTGTGTTTCTCTGCAAATCACTTATCTCACTTTGGGCATTACATAAAAATAATGCGTGCTGGTGACTGATGATGGGACTTGGAGGTTCCCAGCGAAGGAAGGATGTAGAAATTATCTGTGATTTCAGGCTGGGTATAGGGGTGGTGTGTTTAACTCTACATAAAGGTTTGTCTGTTTTCTGGTCTTATTACCAGAACAAAAGCAGCAGTAGTTGAGCTCTTTCATGATCAAATAGCTATAATTACAGTTTCACAAACCTGGGAAATGAACAGTGAGATGAGGTTGACTGATGTGTCACCAATATAAATCCAATCTAAGACACAAACTGAAGGAGATGCCAGAAATACTGTAGCACTGGAAATTCAACTTGAAAGTTATTTTTCAATATTTTTTTGAAAGGAGGAGCAAGGGGAAGGCGGTTTCTGAGTGCTTCCAGCAAGCAAAAGCACTGACTTGGCAGATGCAGAATGCAGAATAGTGTTGCCAAATGTCCGTGTCCCTCTCCACTTGCACTGGAGCAGCTTTTCTGTGCTGTGGGCTGCTTCCACGTGGCCTCAGCGTGCCAGGATGGGAATGACATCTGCCGGTGGGCACAGAGGCCTCCCTGAGCTGTGCTTTACACTTCTGCCATCCCGGGGGATGCTGAAGAAGCCTTTTCCTGGTTGGAAACTTCCACCCTTTCCTGTAACGTGGGAAGCACCTCAGTTGTGAATGGGGCTCTGTTTAGGATCGGGATGCAGAGCGGGCACCCCTCATATTGAGGAGCCTGCCTGATGTCGTGTAATCTATCAGAATTGTATTAATCCCACTAACGCAGCCGCCATCTGGCCCTGCTGCCGGGCCGGCTCACGCGAGCCCCCGTGATGGATGGCCTCGGGAATTGATTAGTTGTTGTGCGAGACAAATGAACTGTTTTGGCAGAAAATACCAGAGGTCGCTGCGTGTGGTCAGGCACAAAGGCTGCTGAATTTTAACGAGCTGCATCCAGCATCCATTGCAAGGATGCTGCTTCGGAGTGGCCACAGCTTTTGAGACGAGCCCAGCGCTCCGGAGCACAGTTGGGGATTTGTTCTCTCCCTCCAGCCCTGTTTTTGGGAACACCGGCGCTGGAAATGAGCACAAAGCTGCAGAGGTGTGGGAGCTGGCATCCTTGCCATGCTGGGAGTTACAGGCTCGTGCTGATATTGTGCATGTGTTTGGGTGGCTGCGCTGCAGATGTCTGGCACTCGTGTAAATGCTGGGCTGCGCGATCCCTGCGGAAGAGCTTTCCTGGTTGTGTGGTGCCCAAGCAGCCTGTGGTGTGCTCAGCTGTGGCATGTCTCAAACAAAACACCTGCAGGTCCGGGCAGCTGGGGTTTGGGTTGTTTGCCCCCCCTGCCCAGGTCAGTGTTATTTAGAAATGGAGGTCTTCTAGTGATGTTTAGCAGGCAAGTCCCTGACTTCAAGATGATTGTCAAGTTTATTGCTTCCCCTCCTTTTTATTGCTTCTGGAGCGGTGACCCCTGGGGCTTTGCTTTGTTGTGCAAAGAGGTGGCTTGGCTCGGGCCTGCCTTCCCTTTGGGAGAGCCCATCCGTCGGTGGCGGCTCCTATTTGGGGTTTTCACCGCCGCCTCCTCTCCGGAGCTGCTGCTAATCTACCAAAGTGCGCACGGTGGCTCAGCAGCGACGGGTGGGGAATTGGATGACACATGTCTTGCTATGTCCCGGCTGCTCTCGGAGGACGGCACGTGAGTGTGCCGGCAAGTGGGCAACACTTCCCCCGGGACAGCCTGCCAGTTCAAAATAAACTTGAGTTATGGATTTATTCAGCTTGTAAAACCTCAGCTGGCATAAATAATTGAGAAAGCAAAGGTTTGTCTGTGGTGCGTACCTCAGGGACCCGCTCCTGCCTCCCTCCCTCCCACCACCCTTTCTTATGAAAATGATCCCAGTTGCACTGATAGATAATAACAACACCAAGCAATTAAAAGCTATGGGTGGCTGGAGAGAGGAGAAAAGGTTCAGTTAATGAGCTTTTCCTCTTCCTGTGCCCAGGAGAGCCTCAGAAGTGACGAGGCGATTAAAGCAAAGAGATAATTATAGATTATGTGAAAATGGGTCCCTTGGGGGCCGAGGGCCTTGACATAAACAGTAAGTGTTGCGCGTGTCTCTCGGCTCCCCGCGCGCTGCCTGCTCTGCTCCGCTGCACTCTGGCTCGCTCGGCAGCGCTGTGCCAAGCAGACAGGCGAAGCCACCTGTTAGTGGCACCACTGGGACACGCCTTGGATGAGCCCCGGGAAAACGGGAGAGGATGCCCAAAGTAGCACCCAATGGCAGCCCTCTGCCCACAGATCTGAGCTGGCGGTAACCTGCGAGGGGGGATGAAGGGGATGGGGCAAACCTGGAGCATGGTTTCTGAGTGAGTGCAGAACACCTGAATTTCAAGTCTCTTCTATGCCCTTTCTTATGGCAGGCTTGGTGGCTATTTAGAAAGCAAGGAGGCTTACTGCACTCCAGGTAAGAAGGAAGTGAAACCTGATTAATCGGCAACAGAGCTTTTTCATGAGCTCTTTAAAAGCTGTTGTCTCAATGCATGCTTTGGACAGCTTATAAAGAAGGCTTGCGAAGCCTTCCAAGGTTGGGGAGAGATGGTTTGCTTTAGGTTCTTCCACCTGCTTTTATTCAAGGATGGAAAAAGCTGCCCATGTACTACATGCAGGTAGCAGATATGTTTCAGCTCATTGTTAAATCAGAGCGAGCATCTCTTACTGGAGATGGGGGAGAGCAGAAGAAAATGGCTTTGGGGGTTGAATATGTATCGTTAAGCGAGAAGAGAAACCCATCTGGTCATCCTCAGGAAATGGATGGGAACACATTCACTACCTTTACTGACAGCCAAGTGGTCGCTGACTTGTAAGACTCCCTTTAAGTTCAGCAAAAAGAACTGGTACTTGGATATCACACAGTCTGACATGGAAACAAAATTCTGTCCGAGATTTCCTTTTAGCTACAGGTTTGAAATAATTGTGCACATTGCCTCATGGTTGAGTTTCATGGTCTTTCCCATCTGAAGATGTCTTGAATGCTGTATTTTTACTTAAATTTAGATATTTCTGAAAATTCCAATAGAAATGCTATGGGTTGTCATCCTCCCAGCATTATCTGAGCAATGTCTTTACAGTGACAGTTTTGTATTTCTGGCTTTAGTCTAAAACCAGAACATCTATTTCTAGCAATTTCTGGACCTTGCTGCTGACTCATACCAGTTTTATGTGGAGTACAAATTCCTTCTAGGAACCAGTCTGATAAACTCTGCATCCTTTCTGTGGTTTTGTCGCTGTTACAGTGGAGGGATCATTCAGTATGGACATATACACACATGTGCAATGAAGGAGGAAAAAAACCCCTGAGTTGCAAGGTTTTGAAGCTGTTTCTTACTTCTGTGTGGCTTTGAATGCAGAGTCAGCAAATGAGAGCAGCTTGTCTTTATTCCATTCACACCATTCAAATAAAGCTTTTCTCATACTATTGGTACTTCCCAAAATCTGGCTTTAACTTCTCTGAGCTCTTTTCTCAGTATCCTTTCCTGGTTTTGGCACGTAACTAGATTAAATTCATCTACATGTCTGGAGCGCAGCTTCATGTGACTATTTTGTTTGAAGGTAAAATGTCTTCATTACATCTTCATGGACTTCCCTCAAATCTATTTAGGAAAGGGCTCATTTTTCTTTGTTAATATTTGTGGAAAAGTTGGAGATAATATATACTAATTTTTTTGAAGGTGACATCAGGAGCAGAGGAACAGTTCAAAGCTTGAGAAATAAATACAGAGTAGAAAGACAAAAAAATTCCCAAAGTCTTATCTTCAGGTGGGGAAATTGCTGTTCTGGATTAATTCCATTGTGGAGACTTCTGAAAGAAAAGTGGTTTTTTGGAAGGGGCATATATAGAGCATTTGTAGAGGTGGTTATTCCAGAAAAGCTAAATCATATCCAAATAGCTGTGTCAGGTCATTTCTTCAGACAACAGTATCCTTAAGAAAAAAACTGTTCAAGTCTTGTCTGGAGGCTGTGGTAGGAAGATGGCCTGGGTTTGGTACATCAGTGGAGCACAATCTGCTGCTTTATCACTGCCATGTACCTGCTGGCACCTCTGGTGCTGCTGTGTGAGGTGTGGCAGGGCTGAGCCACCCACCCAGGCGCTCTCTGCAGCATGGGAAAATGCTGGTGCCTGGGCTGACCAGGTGCCATCACTGCCAGGGATGGAGGGCACAGCCTGAGCTTGTGGCTATGGCACAGAAAATCACCCAGGAGTAACTGAAGATGGTGGTGAGCTTCTCTAGCAAGAAGAGGCTGGGCTCTGCTTTGGTATTAAAGAAGTGGTCTGTAATAAATGAAGTGTGTGTGGCTGTGCAATGGGGAAAAAAAGCTGCTGGACCCAAGTTACTGTGCAGTGTTGTCTGAAAAGAGCCAAAAGGCTGCTTTCATCAGAGCCAAGGGTGGGTTTGAGAGGTTGGACTAACAAGATAGGACTGGAGGGGACTTCCCAGCATATCAAATCAACCCTTGTTAGTAAGGGCAGGCACGTCTCATGAACTCCATCATGAATCTGTCAAGCTCTATCTTGAGCAATGTAAGCTTTTGCCTTTTCTAATCCCACCGTGAGAATCTTTTTCCTAGAATTTGAATTAATTGCATCTAAAGCATGCAATGATCTGTTTCCCAGGAGCTTGTGTGTAGTGAGTGGACAAAACCTTCCACAGATAAGCTCATGAGAGACTGGCTAACCAGGGCCTAAACATGGAGTGTACAATCTGGTGCAGCACCCCAGCCCATTACTAGAAATGTACAACTCAGTTGTTTGAAAGGATGTCTGGTGTACAAAGAATAGGGGTGATGTGCAGGAGAACAGTGCTATGAAAGGAGAAAGATGAGAGGTGAGAGGAAATGACTTCTTTGGAGAAAGCAGCACTCTACTGCTGGAGATGAGTATCAGCACTTTTCCCCACCTTTTATCGGCACTGGGGAGGGAAACAGATGCTTGAGGTCTGAAGAATTAGAGTGTAACTGTAAGCTATGTGCAACAACCTCCCTGCTGGGTCTGACCTGCTCCAGCAACCTCCCATTTTTATACAGGATTTTCTTTGAGGCTGTCAGCTCTGAGTTTTGCTGAACATCCAGACTGTCTTAAGGTGATTGAAAACTGGAGATGTCATGAGAGGCAGCTACTTGGCATTTAACTCTTTTGAAGCTGCTACGCCCCACAGCAATGCTGATGGATTCATTTGAGCCATAGCTTTCATGGGGAAACAAGGAAGAGAGGGTAGTATGTGGGCTTTTGGTTTACTTCTAGAAAATCAGTGACCTCTTTTCTTTACTCCCTACTAGGAACACAGTTGTATCAGTGTATCTATACCTAAAGGTATTACTGTAAAGGTGCTCATGATAGTATGGCATAGCCTCCTTGCGACAGAAAAATCAGCTGTGTTAGAATAAGCTGCTTTCTGCTGACATACCAGCATGGATGGTGGGAGAGTTGTACCTTCTCAGCAGCACTGGTGTCCATAATTTCCCATCATTAGATACGTGTGCAGATTTATACAGGAAGATCAAAATGTCTTGGTTCTGCTCTTTGCCAAAGATTCCTAACATCTGCTATTTTAACTGCCACGAAGGACAGTAGCTCCAGTCACTCGTACAAAGCTCTTTTTGCAACATTTTAAGAATCTGTGAAAGGTTTTAACTTCACTGGAGGTTCTGTTTGACTGGGAAGAAGTTTTGCCATATCTGAAGCCAGGGTATTGCTCTTAGTTCTAGAAGAAGCTCTAGGTATAACTCACGCATCGGAGACCCTACAACTTGATCTCTCTGCTGCAAGCAGACCTAAGTGACCATGTGCTGGCATCCTTGCACAGACATGTGCTGGTCCCTCCATGTGCCAGCCTGCTGCTCTAAGCAGAGGTCATGGCCAAGCTTTGTCTTAACACAGTCATCACAAAAAGGAGGCATGCAATTAGGTCACTTACAGGCTGGTAAATAAAAAATAAATAAAAAAAAGAAGCCCTGTGACAAAGTTCCAAGACAAACACCAAAGATTTCACAAATCCCTTACCAAAGAGTACCCAATAATATCAGGCACTTGCTTTAAAGTCACCAAAAGGAAGTACTTGACCATTGTTCACAGCTTCATGCACAGAATCCTAAATTGTAGAGCTGTCCTTAAGAAAGGCCATGGGTATGAATGGGTTGAAGAGCAAAACAGTGGAAAAAGGACTTGAAAAAGGCTGATAAATATGCTGATCTGGATGCAGCCTCTGGCTAGAGAATCTCTTAAGTCACTGAGTTTCTGAAGCTGGAAGGATTCAACTGGGAACAGATTGCTTTGCATGTGTTCTGTGTCTTCTGGGGTTTTTTTGTTTTGTTTGGTTGGTTTGGGTTTTGGGTTTTTGTTGTTGGTTTGTTTGGTTGTCTTTTTGTGGGTTTTGGTTGGTTGGTTAGTTGTTTGGGTTTTTTTGTTGTTTTTTCTTCAAGCCACTGTTAGTGGCCACTGCCTGAGATGGATGGTGTTGGAATGGTCTTTGGTCTGACTTGGAGTAACTGTTACAAGTTTGCATAGTAGGGAGAAGAGCAGCTTTAGTCTTTTATCTTCTGTGGGATTGCTGTGATTTGTACCAGGACTTGAAAGTTGGTTTTGCTAGCTAAATTTATAGTCTTCTTGTGCCCACTCAGAGGAGTAAGCTGACTATTGTCCTGATGTAATATCGTTAAAATCAACCTTTGTTTTCTAGGAAACAGGATCTTAAATGGGAAGGGGGGAGGGAAATCCTTACGATGCCACATGTGCAATATTAGGTTTCTGTTTCAGTCCGGTGATAGTACTGAAATGTCTACTGCAAAGATAGAGCATATGATATGGGTGTGGCCTTTGTGTTGTAACATGGTGTTTCTTTTGCTTTTGTTTTCTTACCAGGGAAGAGGACAAGAACATCTTTGATTACTGCAGAGAAAACAACATTGACTATGTAACCAAAGCCATTCAATCAAAAAAAGTGGATGTGAATGTCACAGATGAGGAGGTACAGAGTGAAAGATAAAGACCATCGATCTCTTAACTGTTTTGTGTATTAATTCAGTGCCACTCCTTTTCGAAATTGCCTGGTTAGGATTGTTATCACCAGGTACTGCAACAGTTGGACCAACACTTAGCCATAGGGATAATCTATTGGAAAAAAGCTTTCCACTGGATTTCTGATGGTGTGGCTCTACTAACTATGATGCTGTAGAGTACCAGAAACTTATTTCTATATTATTTTCAGCAACACCAGCAGCCACTTGCAAAACAGATCTTCTAAATACCCTTCTTCTTTCCCTACTTGCCATGCTAAGTGTGTAAATAGAAGTAGAAAGTAAGGGAAATGGCTTTTTTGACTGATGAACTCTATTCTTAGGTGTAAAAGGATTTCTACCATGCCATCGGCTTTTCATCATTCCCAGGTGGAGGGCAAATGAGTGACACTGGCTTTCCAGCCTCACAAAAATCCCACTGCTGCCAGTAGTTCTTGTGTGTCCAAAAAAGAGCACCAAAGTTGGTGAACAGTCTAGAGCACAAGTCTTGTGAGGAGTGGCTGAGGGACCCAGGGTTGTTCACCCTGGAGAAAAGGAGGCTGAGGGGAGACGTTCTTGCTCTCCACAACTACCTGAAAGGATGTTGTAGCAAGTTCAGGGTCAGTCTCCTCTCCCAAGGAACGAGCAACAGAACAAAAGGAAATGGCCTCAAGTTGCCCTAGGGGCGGTTTAGGTTGGACATGAGGGAAAATGTCTTCCCTGGAAAGGTTGTCAAGGCCTGGTTCAGGCTGCCCAGGGCAGAGGTGGAGTCCCCATCCCTGGAGGGATTGAAGAGCTGTGTAGACGATGTGCTGAGGGAGATAGTTTAGTTGTGACCTGGCAGTGCTGGGTTAATGGTTGCACTTTAGGATCTTAAAGATCTCTTCCAATCTAAGTGACTCTGTGAAGAACAGTGACGTGGTCCAGTCTTTCTCTGCTCATCAGACTCAAAACACCATTTCCACATAAGGAGATAATACAGGCATTGCTAGAAACCTAAGGAAAGAGAAGTGTCTAAATTTCTGAGGTGGCTTGATCCTTTTCTTAGAAGTAAACACCTGCTGTGGACAGTTTCCCGTTCATTCTTCAGGAAAGGTAGAGGTGCCAGCTTTGTTGCCTTGTTTTTGACACTTGCCTGCTGCCACCTAGCCCTGCTCATGGTCCGGTGTTTGTACAGCTCCTCCTGCCTGCTGCTTTCCAGCACATTGTGTTTTGGTGAACAGATGAAGTGCTTACACATTCATAGACTGAGACGCCACAAATTCAGTTGGGTTCTCCTGTAGCTCTAAGCAGATTTCTGCCCTCTGAGCCATGACAGCCCCGGCTGGGGCTCTGAATGCTGATGGCAGGGCCTTTTATTATTAATCAGGAATTCATGTGATTAATTTTCAGAGGAGACGAGGGAGGGTGTTCATGATCAGGGCTGGAATTTCACATCATAAATTCAATGAACTGAAACTGTCATGTGCCACATGGTTGCTGCAGCAGCATGTTACTGAGCTTCTTCCCGCCTGCTGATCACAGGCTACAGAAGGAAATGTCCAGGGCAGTCCCACAGAACACTCATGATGGAGTCTTTCATTAATAAAAGCTCATTTTTGGGATCACACACTTGCAGTAAGTGTATAATAACATCATATTAGCATTGTTTCATTTCCACTGTCAAGGTGCTGTCTGTTTGCAGTATTCAGAAGCTTGAACCTTCCTTTGTGTTCAGGCAACAAATATGCTTGTTTTCAGCCAAAGAAATGTTGGTTGTTTTAAAACAAAATATGTGGTGAAAGATGGCTGAAATATTTTTGTGCTCTAACAACATAAATGTTTAGAGCCAGATCTGAAAACCACTAAGTGACAAGTCTCTTACATCAGAGAAGACTTATTTCTTAACTAATAGCTATTAGCACATGACTATTGCAGAGTGTGGAATTAAAACCCTGCCTACCTGTGAAGGGCTCATGGGAAGATTCCCACTGGTGCAAAATTCTTCCTATGGAAGAAATTCTCACAGCCTCAGTGATTTTTAGTTTACCCCAGCAAATGCTCAAACAGGGAAAAAAATTCTTCTGGTAGGTGCTGGCTTCTTTAGGCTTGGCTCTAACTGGTTAAAAAAAAATCTGAAAATAATTATTTTGGGTCATCTTAAGGAGACGAATCCATTATCAGTGTTGTTCATCATCCAAATGTGTTCTTCACAATCTGGAGGGTATCTTATTTTCCAATATCATGCAGGTTGATTAAAATTTTAGAACCCATTTTAGACTAGGGAGAACCTGGACTGAGCCTTTGGTGGAGTAAAGTGTATGCAAGCATAATCTCGTCACTTTTATTAGCTATTTTAGTGTTACTGTATAAATATATCCTGCCCTATCCAAAAGATGCCTCTCCTAGTCCTCATAACATAATTCGTACTGTCAATCCTTTGATTTAAATGCATATAAATTTAACATGACAGCAGGGATACATACAAGGAGTTAAGTTATGAAACACAATCTACTGAAGCACCAAACTGTGCTAAACTGCTAAGACTCAAGGGTCAGCCTTTCTTCTACAAGAAAGACTTGACTGAGGTTGTAAGGCGGTTAGATTTTATTTCTGTGTGAGGGGTTAGTACTGGATTTAATTGTATCCCCTCATCGTGTGCAAACCCGAATAAGTTAGTGAAAGGAGAGAAGAAATCAGGAATACAAACATAAAATGGGGACAAGGCAACTTAATGGAAGCAAAAGGATTTTAAAGTGGGCAATAGAAGTCTCTGGGATTTAGATAGCTGCACTTGGCTACTTTCAAAGCCTTTAAGTGGTCTTCTCCTCACAAGAAATAAAGATCTTCGTGTACCACATTCAAGCCAGCATGCCTGCTAACAGTTTGGATATAATAAAGTTCAATTTAGAATTAAACAAATAATCTAATGACAGTAATCATGTACAAGCTTCCATTTACTGTATCTAAATTGCCCAGAGTTCACCAGAATAGCTTGCATTTACTTAGAGGTAGCAGCACAGACTAAAACGACCCGTTTCTCTTGCGTATGTCAGCAGGACTAATGAAATAAGAAATGGACTGTGGCTGTGAAGTCGGTGCAGGCACATCCTGCAGCGTGGATTGCTGGCTGCCTGTTTGAGAACAGTATTTCTTCAACTTTTTAACAAACCAGAAGCTGCTCAAAGGCATAGATGAGTTGCTTTTGTAATTTGTGCCAAGGGCTGTGGAGGTTGTAGATGGAGAATTTTTTTTAATTGTTGGAGAAATCCCAGTAAACAAACATGTTACCTGTGTGCAGTATTTAAGCACTTGCCAAAGCTTTAATGAAAGGCATCTGAAATGATGTTCGCTTAGTCCCTGATCCTCATGCTTTTGAGACAGCAAGTGCCAAATTGGTGCCAGCTTGCCAAGGAAAGGGTAGAGGGGGGAAAAAAATAGGTTTGAGGAAGGATTGCTTACTTTGGGATTTAGAGGCTTACTCCCTTTATAAAAACTTCCCCAAATGTTTCAGAGCTCTGAAAGTGATTGATTTCCAAATGAAATCCAAAATCTACCTGTATAATTGCAACAGCAGCTCTTCCGTTCACTGGCTTTGCTATCACAGGGGGTATGTAGCTGTTGTATGTATCTCTCTTCTTAATTACCAGTAATAAACCACTTGCCACAAGTTAGAGTGACTCTCATTGCTATAGAGCCATTACAGCTGCAAACACCGTGGCTGAAAGGATAGCTGAATATTATAGCACATCCATTCAGTTTGGCTTTGTTCTCCTCTTTCTCTGCACTGGCTAATTGATGTGAAAATCATTCCCATCCGTTTGTCTGCTGAGACTCAGTATATCTGAGACAAATCCCTGTCCTGTGCTTTGTTTGTGAACACCCTGTGACTTGGAGCTGAGCAAAATTGATGTGCTGTTGGCTTGAGAAACTGCTGCAGAAGCTGGCCAAGCTGGCAGCAGTTATCCAAGCAAAGCACAGAAGATTTAAGAGGCAGGGTTAGTGCACTGGGGCTATTTTTATGCCTTTTTTTTTTTTTTTTTTTTTATTAAATACTTCAAAGGCAGGGGAAAATGCATCCTCTCAAGTAACTTCTGCAACAACTGCTGCGTGTTTGAGTTGCATGGAGGGAGTACCTTGATGTTTGACTGCTTGTAGTCAAAACCTCACTACTGCAGTGCTTTCCTATACAAAATTATTAAGAGTTGCTTTGAGTCTCTCACTGCTTAATGAAATAGTCATGTGGGAAGTGTTTTGGGAAAGCTTAAGCTGTGCCTCTCAAGATTTCTGCCATGTTGTTTATAACACATGTTTGTGTGTTTATGCTGATGTAAAGCAGCAGTCGTGTGGACTAAAGAATTCTTCAACATGCATAGGTGATATCCAGGCCATGCAAAGAGTTGAATTGTACGTTCCGTTTAAGTTTGTCTTATCACTGGGGTTTGTTTTAAGGAAGACATGGGGAAACAAGTGGACTTTGTACCTATATAGCTGCCTAAGTACATTAGCTATGACTCATGAGCATTTTAATTTGCCTAATACTATGCAAATGGTACTGAATATTATCTTAAATACAAGTTTTTTAGTAATGCTTTTTGTTATACAGTAAGTAGGTTGAGATTCTTCTGCAGGTATCTCTACTTCCACACCAAATGGCTATCTCTTGCCCAGAAGGTCTCCAAAGCCCCTTAAAGCCTGTGTTCAGGGTGTACCACACTGCAAGGATGCCGACATTTCTTGCGTGGAATGTGTCAGCTATTTATTAGTGCACAGTTACAATGCAGAGCCATTTAAGGCACTAATTGGAAAATATTGTATCCATTTAGAATTGCAGGGAAAATATATAGGTAAGCAGAGTGTAATTACCCAAAGTGGAATTGGCCCAAGACTTGAAATCCATACTCAAATAGCACAAGGAGATTTTTAATGACTATAGATGATTAGGCTTTGGTTTCTTGTCCTGTTCAAAAGGTAACACTTGCAGCAGAACCAGCCTTCTGGTGTCACGGGCAGTACCAATCACACAGTGCTGCAGCTCCCCTGAATTGGTAGCACTGTCTCTCTCCAGCTCTGTTGCTCCCAGCAAGATTCTGCTTGTCCAAAGACAAATACAAGCCAACATATTATAGCCCCTAATCTGTAACATGCCTTTATTTTGTCATGTAATTGCACAATTAAACCTATGTAATTACCATGTTACTCCTCTACACTTATATAAAGAAATGGAAATTATTTGTGGAATGACAGATAATAAATGGAATTTATCTAAAATAAATACTTCATTTATTGCTATTGTGCATATTGCAGCTAGCGCTTCTTTCTGTGGAAATAAACACCTGTGGCACAAAAAAGTTGGTATTTGTCCAACTGAAATCCTAAATCTTAACTCATCTCTGGACTGGTAATTACTTAAGAATGCTAAGCATCTTTCTGTGTTTACCAATTGTTTGTAGTTGTGTTCTTGCCCCCTTTTAGACTTGGATAGTAGTGCTGAGTGTAAGAACATTCATTATCAAATGGCCCATGGATGTCATCAGTGCTTCCATAGAAAGTCTTTGTCAGAAAATTCATTCTCATCCAAGGTTAATTAGTGTAACATTAAAATTATGTGTTACAAAAATTAATTACTTGCTGGGTCAAAAACTGTGTTAAAAAGCTTAATGCCTCGTGTCTGAGATTGCATTTCCTTACTCAAAATCATGTCTTGCCTCTGCTGCCCTGCCCAAGAATATCCAGCAGCAGCAGCTTTGGTTGCGGGTGTCTTCTTCCCCTCCTGCTGTTTTGGCACCATGGTCAGGAAATTTGGCTCACAGTTCCCATTAGCAAATAAATTAGTTGCTCACCTTGTTCCCTACTGCTCTGTGGAAAGATTTATAACCAGGCGTGGGCTAATTTAACTGATTTCATCTGTGAAGGTCTGTGACTGTTTTGTGTAGCATGCTGGAAAATGCAGGTCAGTCTAACAGAATCACACCTTGGGGGATATTTCTTGGTTAGCTACAGGATGATTGCTAAGGAGTCCCCTGCAAGAGTGCCACATGACATCCTAAATCAGGAGAGACTAACAGTAAGCCTGATTTACTTGAGTGTACATTGTAAATAAGTAAGCAAACCTTCCATCTCAGACTTTGAGCTACCTTTCTCTTTGGAGTTGATGATACATAAAATCTTCTGCAGTTCATAGAAAATGTCTTAGAGATGCTTGTCATAAAGCTCTGTTACTGCTTCAAGTGCATTTTTGCATTACCAGAGGATAAGAATTCCAGCCTCAGCACAGGGCTGGTAAAGCTTGTGAAGCTATCTCTGATGTCCTACCACAAAAATCAGTGGTACCTTTCACAGGCTTGGCTGTGCTAGCCCAGAATCAGAGTGGCACCCAGGAATTCAACCCTAAAAGTTTTGCTTCTCTTCCCTGCTTGTCTAGCCCTTTCCAAGACCAGATAGGTTTTCAGATGCAGCTGTCAACCCTCAGAGGTCCTATGGCACTTCTCATGTTCTTGTTAGGCAGGAATATCTGAACTTCCATTGCAACCCCTCCCGTGGTGGCAAAGATGTGCAGAGAGGCAGCAGAATCACAGAACAGTAGGGGTTGGAAGGGACCTCTGGAGATCATCTCATCCATCCCTTCTGCTACAGCAGGGTCTCCCAGAATTGCATTGTCCAAGCAGCTTTTGAAAGTCTCTGGAGGAGACTCCACAGCCTTTCTGAGCAGCCTGGTCTAAGCTCTGGCACCCTCACAGGAAAGAAGTTTTTCCTCATATTCAGATAGAACCTCCTGAGTTCCAGTTTGTGCCTGTTGCCCTTTGGCCTGTTGCTGGGCACCGCTGAAAAGAGTCTGGTCCTATCCTTGCCCTTTAAGATACTGATAAGCATTGAGGAGATTTAGGCAGCATTGAAAATTTTACCCTTGCTGTGTAAGTCATTTCTCCCAGAAAAGTCAGAGGCATCAAAATCCCAAATCTACATAGGAAAACAAATCATGTCATGGCTCTGACTCCTTATGCTTTGCTGATTTTCCTCTCTACGTTTTTTGCTGGTTTGTGGGTTTGGTGCTAAATTAATGAAAAATTGAAATATGTCACGTTTAACATTTCTAGCATCATTTTCTAAGTCCAAATCAGGAGCAATAGCATGTTACATACTAATATTAGTGTGTTGTTTTGTTTTTTTTTAAAGTCTGTGTTAATTTTGTTATTGGTACTCAGTACTTAATAGTAAGACTGTGATTCTTTGTGGGATTTTTTTTTTTGCCAGCTTTGCTAATTTTGTCCTGGATGTTGCAGGGCCGGGCTCTGCTCCACTGGGCATGCGACAGAGGACACAAGGAGCTGGCTTCAGTACTGCTACAGCATGCTGCCAACATTAACAGCCAGGTAAGAAAGGAATAAAAAGGTGAATTTGGTTGATGTGTGATGTAGCCTCCTGACCAAATGTTTCCCATGAAGCTGAATTCTTTCAAAAATCCATGGGGAGTTCTCTCAGGGGTCTCATCACAAAGAGCATCCAAAAATGTAACTTGAGAAAAATAACAAAATGTGGTTGCATGAAATACACAGTCATAAGGGGCCTTTTTCAGTTCCTGCTGAAGCTTCTCCCTGCAGTAAAGTTTTTTGATTACCTGGCTGTGGTTTCCAAATGAGACTTTTGGTACTGATGGCAAGAGGGATTTCCTGCGTACAAGGTGTTTGGTCACTTCCTACATAAAGTGCATTCTCTAATGTGGTTTTTTTGTAATGCTACAATCTTAGCAGAGCTTTGTGGACTAAAGGAAAGAGAATCCCACTTTGCCTAGCAGAAAAGCATCCCATACGTGCCTGGTTTTGGCAGAGCACAATGCTTCAGGTTGTGGTATGGTGGGCATGTGACAGCTACAGTGTCACTGCTGACAAGGCAAAGTCAAACTGCTAATGCCAGTTCTGTCCCCACATACTCATCTCATCCCCTTGGGCATCACCATTTCTAGCACAGTTTGATTTAACTGAACATGAAGCAGCTTTTTAGCCTTTGCATTTCGCAGCCTGTGTGTCTGAGCTTAACTAGCAGCAGTTTTACCATATCTTCCTAGACCAGGCTGTGACGGGTGCTAATTCAGCAACCGCTTTGGAAGTGGTTTGTTCCAGCCAGCCAGCTTCCAGCCTCTGCTCATGAGTCAATGTTCCTAGGTTTGTCAGCTGCTTGTAATTAAGGGCTGACCTGCGTAAATGTGATCGTGTTCGGAAATAATTGTCCAACATATTTCTGTCAAATTATGATTGACTGCTCTTTACCAGCGTGGCACTTACTGGCTTTGTGCTCCTGCCCGCCTTGGACATAGATACACCTCTGCTGACAAATTTGCTAGCTCTTACCGGTGAGATCTTAAGCAGCCTTGTGATAAATGCTTTGGGAATTTGTAAGATCTTAAGCACAGTTGCAACCTGAAGGCTTGTCGGCAGACCTGTAGTGTTCACAGGCTACAAATAGTTGTGTTTCTAGGTACACCCATGTGAAATGGTTGTAAAAAAGTCTTTCTTGCCTTTGCCTGGGCAGAATTGCTGGTGGGATGGGTATTTGGAGGCACGGCTCTGCAGTAGCTGGTGAGAGGTGTATCTTCATGTGTAGACCTCAGCAGTTGCAGTTGTGATGGAATTTATAAGAGTTTTTTCTTGCGTAGAAGTGGGATAGTGGAGCCAGTACAAAAAGTCTTAAAAGAAAAGACTGAAGGGAGAGTCATCTTATTTTTAGCCTGAGTATTAATTTTCTGTTAAATTCTTTTTATCTTTTTTTCCTTTTGATATATTGCACATTTTCTAACCAGATTATTTTTGGCCAGTAACAAAAGGTTAATAATAGCCATAAAAAGAAAATCAATCTTTGATTATTTTTTCTCCACCAAGGTAATAAAGGAGAATTTTTTATAAAGGTCTCTGTTCACACCTAGATGTTTCCCAGAGAAAGTGGACACATTTTTATTCTCAGCCATATATAAATTGCAATAACATTTCAAGACTCTGTGACCTAATGTTTATTTCTTTTCTATTTTTTTTTATTCTGATCTTTACCCTGTAAGAATTCACATCCAAAGCAAGAGCAGAAGGAATTTTAAGAGCAACCAGAAGAAAAAGGGAGATTAAAAAAAAACTCTGGCTTCCTAACAGGCCAGAAACACTGCAGCCCCAGCAATTATACATTACCAAATGCACCATCCCTTAACATGTAGGCCATAAAGAACGGTGGGTTAAGTGTAAGGGAACCTCTGGTAACTCGAATCTGCGGTGCTGTAATTTCAGAGCAATGTGCTCTCAGTGGAGGTTCCCTTCCCTGGTGTGCAAGCAGCCTCTGTGATTTCCACTCAGGGCTTCAGGTGCTTTTCTTGTCTTGTTCAGTTTTGCAGCAGTACCTGCGTGCAGGCAGCATAAGAGCTAAAGAATAAATTGGAGACTATTGGGATTATCAGCAGGTAGTGAAGGAGAGATGTTCTAGACAGATAGAGGATATAGATTTTTTTTTTTTTTAATTGCCTGTGTTTCAGTATGCTTCTAAAAAGTTAGTCAAACAGTATGACAGATTTATGCTCTCTTCTATTACCTTGTTAATAAATGCTCTTCCATCCTGGATCTTTTGGAGTGTGCTAAAGGATTTAGCTGCCCTAAGCAGATGGTGATGGTAGTGCTCTGCTGTGTGACCTGGAACAAGTCATCCAAGTTCCCTGTGCCTGTAGATCACAGAATCACAGAATGGTAGAGGTTGGAAGAGACCTTTTTTTGGTTGGAAAAGACCTTTAAACCATGATACCTCTGGAGATCATCTCATCCAATCCCCCCAGGATTGTGTCCAGGTGCATTTTGAAAGTATCCAGACAAGGAGACTCCACAACCTGTCTGGGCAGCCTGGTCCAGGCTCTGACACCCTCATAGGAAATGTTTTTCCTCATGTTCAGATGGAACCTCCTGGGTTACAGTTTGTGCCTGTTGCCCCTTGACGTGTTTCTGGGCACCACTGAAAAGAGTCTGGCCCCATCCTCTTGACCACTGCCCTTTAGATATTGATAAGTATTGACAAGATGCCTTCTCATTCTTCTCTTCTGTGGGCTAAACAACCCCAGGGCTCTCAGCCTTTCCTCAGCACAGAGATGCTCCAGTCCTCTCAGCAACTTTGTAGCCTCCACTGGACTCTTGTGTAGCTCCCTCTTGAACTGGGGAGCCCTGGACGCAGTCCTCCAGATGTGGCCTCACTAGGGCAGAGTAGAGGGTGAGGAGAACCTCCCCTCACCTGCTGGCCACACTCTTCTTCATGCATCTGTGCCTTATTCACTTTTTGCTGCCTTATTTTAGTTATATTTGTTAAAGTACTTGCAGTCTCTGGATCAAGAACTCTGCAAGAGTCAATTTACTGCTCTTTATTGATAACCAGACAGCTTGGATGTGGGAGGAGAGGTCACCTGCTTCCACTCATTCCTGTAGCATGCTCAAAACCGCTTTAATTCTGGGAATAACCACTCACTCCTGGACTGCAGCTGTCCAGATCCTGTCCTCTTTGCTTTAAAGAGTGATACTGCCATTTCAAAAGGGTGGTTCCCTAATGTCACTGAAAAGCTGCAGCCATTGAGTTCTCTGATTGTTCATAATTAGCTCTAATAGCACATTTGAAAAGCAGTGGTAAGCAATTGCCATGGGCAAGGGGACATAAAGGCAACGGACTTCTCTACTTTGTTGACAAGGGGCGCTTGTGTAATTGAATTACTTAAATCTGCAGAGCCAGAGGCCATTTCAAAGTGGGTGGTGGTAAGGTATTTTGGAACTCTGTTGGAAATACCTCCTTCCACTGGAACTGTTTGCCTAAAATGTAGGCTTTGGAGTGATGAAGTGAAAGGAAGGGGAGTATAGTCATAACATGAATTACAAAGGAGCTGGGCAACATGATTATAATATCAATTTCTAGCTTTAAAATATATGAAGATGTATATGATATACATATATGTATATCATATATGCTGTTCCATGGCATCCTCCGTGTCCCCCATGCTAGCAGCAGCGAGCTGGCCAGGTCAGAGACTTTATCTGTACCCAGTACCAGTGTGGAGGAGACAGCAGAACTCAGCTTTGCTCCTGGGTATGAAGTGCTGCTCAATCAGCTTTCAGAGTTGCTCCTTTAATGGGTTTAGTTTAGGCTCAGTGCACTGCTTCAGTGCTGTTAGGTGGAAGAATGCTCTTGGGGCAGGGTATGGGTATGGTCACCTCCTCCTGCAACAGCAAGGCAGCTTGAAAAGGAGTATTCTCTTCTCTGGTGCAAAGGTTGCATGTTATGGCTCATCCTACGCAGGGAGCATTGCAGGTATACACATTACTAGTGCTGTTTTAAGATGAAGGGCCTCCTGGTATAGTTATTGTCCAATGGGAGACAGTGAAGGACAAAAAACATCTCTGGTTTGTAACATCAAAAAAGTAGAACACAGACTCTCCTCCTGGACTTGTGGCTGCAGCTCTGTTCCATTTGTGGGTACTCTGCACTCCAAAATAATAATCTGTGTGATCAGGGCGTGCCCTTGGAAATGCCTGGAGAACTATTATGGCATGGTTTCCATAGATCAGCTTACTCTGGAAAAGCTTTTCAAGCCTCTCTGATCATGTGGACAAGTCTTAAAATAAATATTGTTTGTTTTAAGTGGAGCTGTATCACTTGACACCCAGGATAGTTAAGGGCTGTGTATGTATCTATGTGGCAGAGCCACTGCTTTGAAATTGTATTTAAGGGACTATTTTATGATTTTTGAACTACATCATTCTGCAGTTCTATTGATCAGCGTATCAGTGTAATGGTAATTGTTTGTGTGTGCTGAAAGGGTACTATAATTATGACTGCAAGGATGAAAAAAAAGCTGTAACTGATCTTCAGTTTTTATTTTCTGACCTTTCACTTTACTAGGAAAGGTGCAAATCAGTGTACTGAGAATTCAGACAGTTTGTCAGCAAGTTCTCAGTGGTCACCTGTGGACCTCAGGGGTTTGAGAAGGAAATTTGAGAACCAGAGCTGAAAAACATCAGGTTGGGAAATCTGTTGCTAGTGTATGTGGATTTTGTTTTATTTTGTTCATTTATATACAGCAGTAATTTCAGTGAAAAGCACCTAGTGTCTGTGCTGTCGGCAGAGTTGGGTGCAGTTTGGTGTCAATGTTGTATCTGTATCTTGCAACAATTCACGCAGGGCTGCACTGCTGTCTGAGGTCATGTCTGTTAGCATCTGATTTTGAACTAGACAGATTTGTTGTTGTTGTTGTTGTTGTTTTCTGAAAGGCATCTAGAGTAGCAGGAGGAGTGTGGTTACCTTCCCAGTTTGTCCTTTTTTTTTCCCAGTTCCCTGCCACAGCCGCTTCCCCACCTCGATTTCCCTGCTAACACACTTGTGAGTCAGAGAGCTCCTGGAGAGGGGACCTGGAGGAGCTGTCCCTTTGTAATACCTCACGTACTCGTTGGGGGAAAAAAGAAAGAAAAAATCTTTTCAAATGAAGACAATACAAACATAATAAATGGCAGGGAGGGTTCATCTCCCTCATGACTCAGTCCTTCTCAAACAGCATTATTATTGACTGGCCTATTGGTTGCCAAAAAGGAAAATCAATTGTACTAGAAGTAGTTGCTGGGCCACAGATCATGGTACTAACCCCAGCAGAGACAGGTTGATTTTTATCAACTATCCAAAGAGTAATTTCCACCATTAGCTAAAAATGAAGTGGAAAATTATGGATATGTCGAAGATTGCTAAGATTGGTAGTCTGTTGGTTTTGTTTTATTTGTATGTTTTTTTCTGTTCCCCTGCCTGAGTCTGAAAGGATTGTGTCTGTATAGGATAAAAAGAAGCAAAAAACAGGCAGGCCTGCTTGCCTGCCTGTCACTGCCTACTTTTTTCTTTTCAGTCTTGTTCATTTGGATTTCACAGCAAGAATACAAACTGCTGCAGTCTCTGCACAGGCCTCATGCTGGAGGCGTTGCATAGGCACTTAAAAGTGAAGCTGGTCTTGGCAAGCATGCATCCCTTCCCTGCCTCCTGCACCAAGTATGGGCCGTGCCCTCATCGTTCTGAATCTGTAGGGAGATGTTGAGGACATCAGCGTGGGCATCTTGACTGCTCTGACCAAAGGCCATAGGCTGTATCTCCAGGGCTTTCTCCCCCAGCCAGCGATTTCACGTTTGTTCACACAGCCCACCACCTTTACTGAGAGCTGATCAGTGCAAACATGCCTGGAGGTAGGATGCCAGCTTCCAAAGTACTCTGCTCTTAGGACCATTCTCTAAACCTGTCTGAGATTAAAAAGGAAAGCTTCTGAGCCTTGTGCCCTTGCAGTTAATGTCCGTAGTATAAATTTCCCTGTAAATACACTAAAAATCTGTCTCCTAAGCCAGGAGGGACCCTGTCCTGGATCTGGTGACTGCTGCAGAGGGTTTGATGTGTAAGTTACACTCACAGCAAGCGAAGGGTGTTGCAGGTACTGCTGAATTGACCATTGCTGCGGTAGGGAGGTAGAGTAGCAAATGAATAAATACGCTAAACAAAGATGAAAAGCAAAGCAATGAGAGCAGAATTATTAATCACAAGAGTTTCCTTCTTTCCTTACCCCCTCCCCTCTTGCCCCCAATCCCTGTCTCAGTATTTCTGTAGCCAGCTTTGCCAAGCAGATCTCAGAAGACTTTGCAGGCTCATACCCCTTCAGTCTTGACATTGTTGCCAATGGGTGTGAAAGCCATTAGCCAAAAGAAAGGAGAGATCTGCTTAGTGACAGAGGGTAGCTTTCTACATTAAAGCATTGACATGGTGCCAGTCACACAGTTATTAGAAGTGGCACAGCTCCATGTCTCTCCTGCAGGTCTCTCTGTGGAATGCAGATTGGCAGCAGGTTGAATGTTAAATGGCCACCACTCAGCAGATGCTGATTTTACCTACTGGGAGAAAAGTCCCTTTCATCAGAAACATTTGCAAAACATTTGCAGCTCTGTGTATGTGCTGGGAGATGCAGAGATATATCCCTGGTTTGCTCTTCAGCTTCTGGAGACACCTCAAGCCTCAACACCAACTGTAGGTTGTACAGATGATGTGTCCTCCTTCTTGTGCAGGCTGGGCTTTTTTCTTGCGTTGTTTCTTCCCATCTTCCAGCCTGACATGTACAGTTTTTGTTTCTTCTGCTCCCTGTAGACATATCAATCATTGCTTCATTGCTGGTGCAGCAAAGCAGTTGGCACCCTTGCTCAGGCAGTATGTGTGCAGTGTTGCCTGCAAAGCAGGCTCACCAGATAAGAAAGCAACCGTAGGCTTCTGTGGTATTCCAGCAGCCTGGATTTAAGGGTCTACATGGTCCTTTCAACCACTATGTGCAAAACCAGTGTTTGAAAAGTGAAATCTGAGGGCTGGTCCAGCAAAAACTATCAGTGGTCTCTGTGGTTTTGCCCTCAAAATCAAAAGCTGCTTTCAGGGTAACCAAAATGCAGGCTTTAAAGCCAGGGATGGAGGACAGCAGCACATTTTGGTGGATTGCTGGAAGATTGGCTTGTGGGCATCACCTTGTATTGAGGGCTGGCCTGTGCAGAGGGAGGCACTTTCTGTGGCCAGTGCTGGTGCAGGAGGACTGCAGCCCAGCAACAGGCACAACATTTTAGCTCAGGGAGCGCGATCACCCACCCAGGGAGCCTTGTGCCTGTTTCCATGTCTGACCAACACAGATAGTTTGTGGTATAATGGCTGCAGCCTCACAGTAGAGCCCAGCAGCAGTGAGCTTTGAGGTGAGTGCAGGTGGCATCATGGTGCTGTTGTGTGTTCTGGAGCAGAGAGAAACAAGTCTCTTACTCCCTGCTGTCTTTATATGTCTATGGAGAGGCAGGAAAGAGCCTTACCTTGATACCTCCCTCTGAGGACATGGGATGGCCCTTTGTCTCTTGGTCTCTGGGTCATCTTTGGAATAAGCATGTGTTAAAACACCTGTCATTTGTGAAGTCATTGGTGGAAATGCTCTAGTCCCTCATTAAGGTCTTTGATTAACTGCGCAAACAGGATACCACTGGCAGCTGAGCTGGTTTTTCAGGTGAACATCACCATAGGAATGGTCTCTAATCACCATAGGAATGGTCTCTAATCACCATAGAAATCATCTCTAGTCTTGCTTCACTTCCTATATTCTTGGCGTCACCTCTCCCTTCCAGAACAACCACCTTTGCCAAGCAGTCATCTCCTCTTTGCTCAGGATGGATGTTTCCCAGAGCATATTAATTTTTGTGTGTTCAGCCTCTTGAAAATGCTTTCCCTGTTCTGAAGGAGTTAAGTTCTTCTACTCACCTTCTCCCTGAGGACTAATCAATTTGAGAAAGTCTGGATTTACTTTCCAAATGGAACTGTGTATTCATCTGTTGTCTGCAGTTGTCTCTTCCAGTTGGTTCTAAAAACAAAACAAAACCACATTAAAAAAAAAAAAAATATATATATATAATAAACAAACCCACAC
>JANHGN010019636.1:30635-76816 GCA_024605025.1 Megaceryle maxima | reverse complement strand
TCAAGTGACCTAGTTGTAAAATATAAAAAAATAGTTTTTTTTTTTTATTTTTTTTTAGAAAAAATATCACCAAATAAAAAAAAAAAAAAAAAAAAAAAAAAAAAAACAAGCCCTGAAATATTACTTTCAAGCATATAACTAATGCTGATGCTGTTATTTATTTGGAAGTTACATCTTTTCTGAACTGGTTAGGAATATATGAATGACAGCTGCAATTTCCAGGGATGTAGTTTCTTCTATTAGAGAGGAAAATAAAATGGGGTTTTTTTGGTGTGGAAACTTATAACTTCTGTTTGTTTTCTAACCAGTAATATGTTTGCGTGGAAAAAATATTTTTAACTCAGACCAACCAAAAATAAAGATCAAAAAAAGCTATCTTGTCATTAAACAACTCAGAGGTTTTTTTTTGTTTTATCTTTGATAGTCTAACTTTCATGAAAGGGGGAGGGAAAATACTGTTTTATTGCTATTACACCTGACATTCCTCCAATTAATTTTAAATACTGACTGTGGATCCTTGTAAAAAGCAGGCTTAGGATTTTTCCTAACTTCTCCCTAATTATGTAGTTATACAATGAGAAAACTGATTTGGGGCATGGCAAGGAGATACCTGTAAACAACACTTTCCATCAGCTCAAATTAGAAATTTCGCTTTCAGTAAGATCCTAAAAGATGTTAAAACCCCAGATATTTTGTTGCTGGTGGACACACTCAAATCTTTGAAAGGTCAGTTTCTTTCTATATATATTAGAACGAGGCACAAATCCCATCACTATGCTGCACAGATGTGTGAGATTTAAGTATCTGTTAACACTGTAAGAAGCAGGAGTTGTCCTTCCCAAAAAATGAAGCCAGCTGTGCTGTGTGAGGCCTAGCTGTGCACTGCAGATTACTCACCATGCAAACATTGTAGAAGTCTCCAGAACCAGAACTTCTCCCCAGCCAAAAGACTAACTTCAACTAATAAACAATCTATGTAAAACACCATTTATTGTCCTCGCATGTCATAAACCCATCCACAGGATCCACAGGATGTCAGGTTACCTGGCTTTTGCCTCTGAAGCCCTGCAGCTCTATTTGTGGAGGAAAGAGAAAGCCCTGGCATTTCTGCAGGCAACATGTGTGTGAATTTGTTGCCTTGTCCCGTTGTGGTTGATCAATCTGATCTCCACCTCAGTGCAGGACTTTTTGGAAAACAGAATATTGCAAGACCAGAACTGAATTCCCAAATAGGGATTGTTGGTTGGTTGGTTTGGTTTTCAATAGAGCTTGTTTAATGATTAGAAACCATCTGAATGTTCTGGGAACCACAATGTCTATGTTTGCTTGGTGCCCCACTACATTTTTATAGTGGTTGCAGTGATTCAGAGCTGGGTTTAATAAATGAGAATAAAAAACAACAACAACAGCATTTAAAATCATGCATCTTACATGCTCTACCAAGGTAAATGAAACTTATTTGTCTAAGTTTTATACTTACTTTGTTGTACAAAATGATATGAATGAAGGGACTGAATTCTTGCCAAAACCACGTGCCATGAGTTTAGAAGGGAAACTCTTAGAAGCATGGTTAAATTTGCCTGATCTCTAGTTGTGATCTCAGTGAAAACTATTAAGGTGAAGAGGTGATGGAGGATTTTAAGAGATCTGGTAGAAAATCCAGGTAGCGCAAAAGAGGTTTATTGTATATTCTGCCATAGGAAAGTAAGTAGCAACAGATGGTGCAGAATGAAAAGTTCACAGCAAACACTCCTCCTTCAGATTATACATACTCTCATGAAACAGAGTATACATACCTCAGAACAAAAATCTACCCTTAAATTTGAAATCTAAATGAATATTCAAGTACTCTTCTCATCTGGCTGCTATGTATGATCATGCTGTTAAAGATAGACACACTGGCTCAAATGACAGAAAAGGCCAACCTGAATCTCCAACTAAATTTAATCTTGATTTTGAGGTAAAAAAAATGTTTTCAAGTGCTGTTTGAAACATTCATATACTCCTGATTCAGTTTTGTTTCTGTGCTAGTTTAAAACAAGACCAGAAAAAACAGTGCACTGTAACTCGAGCTCAGAAAACTTGTATTTACAATGCAAGATACATAATGGGAAAAGCATTGTGTAATTCTCTGGTTTTGGACATTTATTTACATATCAACTTGTGTAATATCATGATTTTACTAACAATTGTTGTATCCTTAGAATTAGTATAGTCTACAAAACTGTAATAATTTCCTGCATCTATTCCCAAGTTAATTACACTGTCCAAGGAGTGAGAAATATATTAAATAAGACAAGTAGCTTTAAATAGACTGTGAGGTAGACTTGAAGGTCTAATTATTTAGGTATTTTTGGAAACTGTGTAAACAAACAAATCTGGAGTGCTATCTCACACCAACCTGACACGAGCTCAATACAATTCAAATCAACGTTCCAACTGTTCCTGAAGTTAAACTTTAAAGAATATTCTGTAATCAAGGGTGGAGTTGAACACTTTCCCCTAAAACCATGAAGAAGGAGGCTTCAGTTTCACAATTGCCATCCTGTAAGCTTTGTTCCCTGTTTGATTCTATGTTTCATTAATAAGATACTGCTTTTTACACTGCTGGCACCAACAGTCAGGTAACAACAGCTTCTAATTTTTAGTAGACTGCCCAAAATGTATTCTATGCTAGTTCAATTAGACTAACAGGTTCAAAGCTACCAATCATTTACAACAGTACTCGTGACTGGAATATTGGTGGGATACTGCCCATGGGTTGTGATAAGTCCTCCTGCAATGTCATTATGGAGAACTTTAAAAGGATCCTTCACCAGCAGCACATTCACTAACAGATTTAGTAGGCAACAGACCTCTTCAGATGAGAAGTACAACTGCCACACACCAGATGAACATGCACGTTTCTTTGTTTTCTTTGCTTTTCCTGAGAATAACAGCTTCTAAATGCAGAGTTTTTTCCCTACTGCCTGCAACTATACATCTGATTCTACTGCACTGTAACATGTTTTGTCTACCTTTCTACTATGCTGACTTGCATCATTTCTCTTGAAATATTCCTCATCTCTTGCTCCCATAAGCTTCTTCAAGAAGAAACTACTCATACAGACTAACAGACACTTTGTAGGACTCAAGCTTCTTTTTTTTTTTACTTTCCATACCAGCCACTCACTGTATCCCCTGAATGTCACTCAATTGTTCTTTAAATGACAAGCATCATTTTTTCTCACACTCTCACTGTCTTTCATAATCTAAGAAAATGTTTCCAATGGCATCATCCTTCAAGCTAAAAGATTTCAAATAGAGAAAGCTCTTCACTAGTTATGCAGGTAGTGAATAAGATTGGTATTACTACCAGCTGCACTTTTGACTCAGCTGAGTATCAGCTTCACCTTGCTTCTGAAGTTTAGCTACTCCTTTTCCAAATGCTTTCAACCACTCTACTAACAGTCTTACAGCTGCTCATATGAATTTCACAGGTGTTTGTGCATCTATTCTATACAACACACACATTCTTTCATACAACAAGCTACACTGGCTTTTAAGCGCTCTCCAGCCTTGATGTATAACCTCCAGCAAGCATCACAATCACAAGGAACAAGTTCAAGACATCAGTAAAGTCTCTTGGGCAATAAAACTTTCATGTTCTTAGCTAGGTCTGTCCACAGTGTTGGGTGGTTTTGTCAGCATCTTGCCTACATTTTTTTTGCTGCTTGACAAGATATCCAATAACACTTCATATACACATCACTGGTTCTGATGTCACGGCATGTGCAGCAGGCAGAACACAATAGATGATATAGCACGGAAAACAATCAAAGAGAAAACTGGCCAAGATTTTGCCAAAAACTGTCAACAATAACATTACACAGTAGTTTGTGCAGTCTGATTTTATCTTTCCCTCTTTTAGATGATGAAGATAATGGCATTTTTATATCCTCCAATATTTCTTTGTTTTTTACATGGAGAAAGTAATCACCAAAAGCTCCATATCTCCCTGGGATGCTATCAAGCCCTGAAGCTTTTGAGATGGACCTCTGTCTGTCAATGCACTACCTTTATAAGCTACAACTTTTGATTAAGTGCTGGGAGGATCACGGAATTAATTTACTGTTCCTTAACTAATACAGTTCTCACCTTGCCTATGCATCCTCTGTTCTACCACAATGGCTCACATTTCTTTTCTTCTTAGCAAATAATTTCCTTCTTCTCAGCTCTTTTGTAAATGTTCACTCTCTGCTCTGGGACTGGATGACAGTTTCATCACTGCTGCATGACTAAATACAAATGGAGCTCGGAGACATTTTGGGAAAGCCCTTCTATCAAGGAATGACATTACCATTCTTTAAAAGTGAATTTATAACTAAATGCTTCAAGTACAGGTATTTAAAGTTATTTAAGCAGTAGAAAAGATATTTTTTTTTATGTTCTTCTCTACAAATAGTATAACACAGTTGTGTTCAGGTTTTCTATCTTAAGTGACATGGAGAATATCAGTTAGAATTGAAGAGTCTTTCACTAGCTACTGCATCACATAGACTAACAATCTGTTGTAAACAATAGTATTTTACTACAAAATATCAATAATAACATCACTGAAATAACTTTTCAAACATATTTGATGTGTTTTCCAGTTTAAAGCACTGTCTGTTAAGGTAAAACAAAACCAATATTCTCAACAAAACCTTTTAATTTAATTTACAAATTTTAATTGTTTTCAGTCAAATGTTTCACGGGGGTAGTCACGCTGGAAAGTAGCATTTTCCAGTTACAATCAATAGGAAAATGTTCACCAAGTTCAATGAGGAAGAGTCAAGTCTGAAGAGAATGTCATCAATCCACTACAAACTCAGAAAGCATATACAACCGTTTAAACTGCAAATACATTTTTTGAGTGCTTTCATCCAGATTTAGGTGATAGGATTTACATCCATTGGAAAGACATCCTCACACACGTCATTTTAGAAAGTGATCTAAAAAGTGACTTTTGGATATGTTTTGCCTTATCTCTGACCATAATCATATGTAATTTATTACACTCAATGTAATAAATATCGTGAACACAATCTAGATGCACAGCCAGATGACTCAGACATCTCACACCATGCTATTAAAGACTTTCCAGCTCATTTTTCACAATATTACATAAGACATGTTCCTGAACTGTTTTTATTTGCTTCCTGGTTTTAGAAGTGTGTTCTGCTTACTTCAAGGAAACACCAAATAAGGTGTTAACGATATCTTTCCCCTAGATAATTAATGAACTTTCCTAAGAAATATCATGCTGTTGTTCAGGCTTTTATACAATGATTACCAGCAGATATCAAGTGTTTGCACTGAATATGACACAAATTAACCTAGTAGGAACCTCATTACTGCTGTGTACTTAAATGGTTATGAGCTAACATATGCACCCATGTAAACTTGAAGGTAGGAATTGTTTAGCATGATGAAACTGGAATGGTGTTGTTACTTCTTATAAAAGACAGATTCCATTCTGGGCTACCATAAGCAACCTTTTAAAATCCAAATAGTCATAAAATACAGGTAAATCATTCGACTTCTCTGAAAGCTCCTATGTTCCTCCCACAGCTTTCTTCCTTCTCTCTGTCTTTCACAGCACTTATGGGCCTACTTCTTCTGCTTAACAAAATGTACATCCATATTCTTTGTGTTGCATTACAGTAACCTACTTTACAACAGTTCTATAGGCCTAATTTATCACCTTTTACTTTGAAACTGACGTAGTGAGCTATGATGTATTTTATTATAAATTCAATTATAAATTACAGTGTGATTACAGGGGTTGGACTAGATGATCTCCAGAGGTACCTTCTAACCCCTATCATTCTGTGATTCTGTAATTTATATGTATGTATAAAATAATTTGTGATATTTAAAATGCATTTGAAAATATTCCAATAATGTACTACAAATTTTTATGCAATCTATTTGTACTTTTACAAGTTAAGTTCTCTGTTCTTAGAGATGTTAGGAGGGGGGTCAACAATACTGACACTTTGGATTTTGGAAGGGCAGACTCTGACTTGTTTCAGAGGTCACTTGATAGAATCCCCTGGGAGTCAGTATTGAAATATGCAGGAGTCCAGGCTGGACGTTTTTTTAATAAGGCAGTCGTAAAGGCACCATGCTGTAAGACAAGTCAGCAGTGAAGAAGATCAGCCTCGCTGAATAGGGAGGTTTGGCTCAAAATTGGGGAAAAAAAGGAGGGTCTGTGGCCTCTGGAAGAAGGGGCAGATGGCTCATAATGAGTATAAATAAGAATGTTGTTAGGTCACACAGAGAAATTAGAAGGTCAAAAGCTCAACTAGAGGTTAATCTGGTTTTAGAGGTAAAAAGCAACTAGAAAAATTTCTATAAATACATTAACAATAAAAGAAAGGTCAGGGAGGGCCTCCATCCCCTACTAGATTCAGGAGGGAAAATGGTAACAAAAGACCAGGAGAAGGCTGAGGTGCTTAGTGCCTTCTTTGCCTCAGTCTTTAGTAAAGGTAACACACTGGAAGAAGTCACTCCCCTAATCCAAGAAACAGGGGCCAGGAGCACAGTGTCCTCCCCTGCAATTCGGGAGGAGATGGTCCATGACCTGCTCCTGAACATCAATGTGCATAAATCTATGGGACCAGATGGGTTATATCCTAGCGTGCTGAGACAGATGTCTCACCAGGTCACTGTCCACCATCTATCAGCAGTCCTGGCTGACTGGGGAGGTGCCAACAGGTTGGAGGTCAGCCAATATAACACCCATATATAAGAAGGGACAGAAGGATGATCCAGGGAACTACAGGCCTGTCAGTTTGACTTCAGTACCAGGGAAGCTGATGGAGCAGATCATTCTGGATTCCATTATGAAGCACATGCAGGATAACCAGGTGATCAGGCCAAGTTATCATGGGTTTATGAAGGGCAGGTCCTGTTTAACAAACCTGATCTCCTTCTATGACAGGGTGACCAGTTTGTTGGATGAAGGTAAGGCTATGGATGTTGTCTGTCTTGACTTTAGTAAGGCACTTGACAGTGTTTCCCACAGCACTTTATTGGAGAAATTGACTGTTCTTGGCTTGGATGGGCATATGCTTTCCCGGGTGAAAAACTGGTTAGATGGATGAGTCCAAAGAGTTGTGGTCAATGGAGTTAAATCCAGTTGGCAGCCAGTCACGAGTGGTGTCCCCCAGGACTCAGTGCTGGGGCCACTCCTGTTTAACATCTTCATGAACAATTTGGACAAGGGAATAGAGTGAACCCTTAGTAAATCTGCAGATGACACCAAGCTGGGTGGAAGTGTTGATCTGCTTGAAGGTAAGGAAGCTCTACAGAGGGATCTAGATAGGCTGGGTTGCTGGGCCAAGGCCAATTCCATGAGTTTCAATAAGGTCAAATGCCAGGTCCTGCACTTCAGCCACAACAACCCCCAGCAGCTCTACAGGCTTGGGGAGGAGTGGCTGGAGAGCTTCCAGGCAGAGAAGGACCTGGGGGTGTTGACTGACAGCCAGTTGAACATGAGCCAGCAGTGTGCCCAGGTGGCCAAGAAGGCCAACAGCATCCCGGCCTGGATCAGGAATAGTGTAGACAGCAGGAGCAGGGAGGTGATCATTGCTCTGTAATCACCTTTGGTGAGACCACTCCTCGAATACTGTGTCCAGTTTTGGGTCCCTCTCTACAAGGACACTGAGCTGCTGGGGAGGGTACAGAGGCAGGCTACCAAGACAGTAAAGGGTTTGAAGCATGTCTCTTACGAGGAAAGGCTGAAGGATCTGGGGCTGTTTAGCCTTCAGAAAAGAAGGCTGAGGGGAGACTTTATTGCTCTGTACAACTACCTGAAGGAAAGCTGTAGTGCGGCAGGAGTTGGTCTGTTCTCCCTAGTGACAAGCAATATTACAAGAGGAAATGGACTGAAGTTGAACCAGGGGAGGTTCAGGCTGAATATTCAGAAGAATTTCTTTACTAAAAGGGTTGTCAGGCATTGGAATAGCCTGCTTGGGGAGGTGGTAGAGTCATCATCTTTGGAGGTGTTTAAGAGCTGGGTAGATGTTGAGCTTAGGGACGTTGTTTAGTGGTTTTGATAGGGCTAGGAATAAGTTTGGACTTGATGATTTTGAAGGTCTCTTCCATCTGGAACAATTCTTTGATTCTATAATTCAGTGGTATGTGTGAGAGTCTGAGCCCTAAAATTAGTGTGATTTTTTTTCCTCAAGAAGCAGGTATTGTGACTTGTTTAACACGATAGTCAGAAAAATGTTTTAGGGTTATTTAAGAGTGGAAGATCTGCATAACGGGGACAGTCTTACCATAGAGTGTTAAACCAAGAATATTAAAACAAAAGACTTTCAAGGTCAGATGTGACTTACCTTCTTTCAGTGATGCACAGACTGTGCCAGTACTGCAATGCCTTTAACTGCTTCTTTTTTCATGGACAGTGCTTCTATTGATTTAACAAATTGAGGTTGCTTGAGCACTTCAATATGCTCAGGAGGAAATCCTGAGTACCCATGCACACTGATGCAAAGTGGTCTCTTACTAGCAATCCACTTCTTGGATTTTTTTTTTTTTTTTTTTTTTTTTAAATGCACTGATGCATATGAATGCCAAACAAAAGGATGCAAAGTGATCCAGTATACATAGATTAGTGATCTTGAGTTGAAAAAACTACATCTGATCTAAATTTTCTGACAATATTCCTTATACAGTGGTAGCAGTTTCAATGAAAAGGTGCCTATGTTTGAAAATTTCAAGCTTTGAATAGATCCCTCAACCATCAATCGGTGATCTAGCCTGTAATAAGCAAAAGTTTACTTCTCAGAATTGCTAGAGTTCTGCAAAACTCAAGGCAGTTGCTACAGCCCAGATGTATTCACACTAACTTACAAAGTCTGCGCATCCATTGCTCTTTGCTGGCTAGATGTCTATGACAATCCAAAGTCTGTCCATACGAAAGTGAAATGGATATGTATGATAAACTGGGATTAATCAGTGTTCCACTCTGTTCTGGCAGAAGAAAGATCATTTTCCTACCTCAAATGAGTTTTATGATAATAACTATGCTAAGTTTTATGTGGTGCTTGGATGCCATACATATCTTAGGTGCCTGTAATACAAACTGAGATACTGTAACTGAAATGATCTGTATCGCCAACACTGAAATATCCCTGTAAGTAGACACATTCAGTTAAGAAGAGGATAAATTAATGTTTTTACAACACTGAAAGTCTGCATAAAATTCCATGGAAATAAAAAGGTGTAATTCCTGTCTTGAAGTGTTACTGTCAGAATGGATAAACACAGAAACTTAAGGTAGTAGATAGAAGAAGAAGGAAAAAAGAATGTAAGCAAAAGGTTAATGTGAATGGTAATTACAGGCAAGTTTTAGAAAATGAGACTGTGAAATCTGTTTCATAAACTCAGCTGTATCTAACTGTAGCAGCTAAAGTGGTTGCTGTTCCAAGCTGTGCTCCCACAATCTCTTGTAGAGGCTTAGCACATTCCCCAGTAACTGCATTTCACATGATGCTTTATTAGCTTGAACCTCCACCATGTTAGGTGAAAGGATAGCTTTTGTCAGCAAGATGAGGATAAGGGCTGTGACAGCTCAGAAACAATAATTCACTCATTCCAGTGTCCTGTTGTGGATGCAGAGCAGTGATGTATACACCCCAGAGTAGCTGCAGCTATGCTTCTGAGAAAAACTAGTGGAAATGCCACAGACTGGGTATCCCCTGTCCAAACAGTAAGAACGGATGAGTGTCTCCGCTGAAGGAAAGGTATGGCTGGAGGTCTCATTCCAAGAAAGTCTGATTGAAAGCTCTCCTGGGTCTGATCTGTTCTCCACAGCTCTCATCTTGCCTGGACTGTGTAAAAAGTTCTCGACTGAGAAATTGCCCTTTCATTCAGTGAATTAACCATTTAAGCATGAACTTGCCTGGAAGGTGGGAATATGAAGATGCATTCAGTAGTATTTACTTATACATTTCAGTGTTACTTCTAAAAGGAATACCATAGCAATAAACATCCCTTCTAATGTTTCCTCTGTTTGGCCTATATTATTTCTTATTTGTGTTTAAGTAAAGGAGGTTCTTTATCAATGAGGATGGTTTTTAGTCGCCTGAAGACAGCCATGAGAACAAAATGTAAAACTAAGTCTTTAAACACTTTATGTCAGCTTTCCCAGCTAAGAAACTGGAGTGTAGAATTACTTTGTGGTCATTTTTGTGTGATTTGAGGTTGTTTCCCAGAAAAGACAGGGACCAACGGTTTGTTTAGATAGGTCTGCTCAGCCTCTTGCCAGCTCTTAACGTCTGCCACTGTCTGATTTGCAGAACAGTGCCCTTCCTGTTCATGGGGCCTGACATAAGAACTCATTCAAAATCAATCCAGCTTGCTGTAGGTGCATGAGGGATAATTCTGAGAAATAGGTAAGGGTGTTGGTAAGACTGGAAAGAAAGACAGGGGATAAATGGGCAACAAAAAGGATCAGTAGTCTTCTCCAGGTTCTGGCTGGACAGCCCTCTCTTACTTGGCAGGTACCTGCTTTAAGAGTGCACATAGCATTTGCTGCATGTGGATGTCCACTCACACCATGTCCTGGAGCTGGAAATGAACTGTTAGCTGTCTGACAGAAAAGTGAGAATGCTACAGGGCATGGAAAGACAAGAGATTTACATTAGGAGTCTAACAGCCATGAGATCAAACCCCGTATGCTATCAAAACTCTTAAACTAGCTATGTCTGAACTGTCTTATCCAGTGAGCTCAATATCATTTTAATCAATAAGAAAATCTGGGCTTTAGATTTTTTTAGAAGGTGAGAAAGCCAACTCCTTTCTCCTTTAAAAATGTATTAATAAATTTTCTAGTTTTTCACATAATTAGAAGACATATTCCAAAATGTTAAAGGCATCAAGTGATTCAGTGGAAACGATGAAATTACTAGGACTGCCTACAGTCAGGGCACTTATTTAAATGCTTTACTAATGAATTAAAGTTAACTTAAGGCAATACATTATACATTGCCAAGAGTATACTGAAAAATACTTCAACAGAAGTGCTCTTCTTCTGTTCCAGCACACTTCCTGTAAGCAAAGTTTTCACTGTCACGTACATGTACTAGTTTTCAGGCAAACTTAGTACTGATCAATAATCTAAATAAGTTTATGTGGTGTAACTGTTCATCAAAACTCACTAAGAGAGCACCCAAAAAGTGATATATAAGAAACAGCCTGACCAATGAAATTCATGTCAAATGGAGGGTTGAGCATTGTACTTGTTGATTTGATTTTGTTGTCCTAGCATCATGGAGGCATCAGGTAATTGAGCTTGCATCCAGTTCTAACTGACTTCTCAGCTAATCCCACTTGGCATGCATAACATTTACATATGGGCAAGAAGAACAGAGCAATCAGAAAAATCTGCAAACATGGAAAAGCTGTCATCTTTACCAAAGTAGCATTTTCTGCATGGATAGAAACCTAAAACCCAAACTTCAGATCACAGTTATGCAAGTATTTGCTCACACTTTAGCACTGAATAATATTGCAGCAGGCGTACTAGACCTTTTCTGATAATATTGTCAGTATGACAAAAATAGTCTGCAGTCCATTTTGAGATTAACTCAATATGCCAACCATTAATTTACAGGAAACTCACTAGCTGAGAAGACAGAATTAAACAGAGTTCTATTCCCAAAACTTTCATCTTTTTTTTCCCTTTGTGCTAATTGGAATTTCAGATTTTCACCACAGCACAGAACTTAAGACACTCCAAAAATACCACTGCAAAAGCACAGGTTTTTTAAAATAATCACAATGAAGGTATTTTCAAGCTTGTAGTATTCTCCTGCACATAATTTCTCCATTTCCAATAGGTCAATGGACTTGTGGTACTGTGGTTATGCAGAGGATATACATCTGATCAGGCATGAATGCAAAAAAGCTGTTATGAACAAAGGCTGCAAAGCACTTAGCTCACCAAGCCATTCCAACAAGATAGTGGAATTCAAAGTGTCAAAGGAAAGACAATTCTGTTAATTTAGTTTTTGTATGTATATTTTTAAAAGACCAGCATTTTACAGAGGAAAAAGTAAATGTGAACAAGAACTCTACATTATTTTGCTTTCCTGTTAATAAGAAAGTGTATCTTTTTGCCTCTTTGAAACAGTGGTGAACATCTTTTACTGTGTTGTTTACAAGTCAAAGTACTATTGAACTTGTTCTGAAATATTGCTTCCATTTATTTAGTTCCACCAGCCTAGTAAATACCACAAAGTGCTTACAAAGTTGTCACGGTTTAACCCTGGTAGGCTGCTAAGCCTCACAGAGCTGCTCGCTCACTCCTTTCCATTGGGTAGGACAGGGAATCAGAAGGGTAAAAGTGAGAAATCTCCTTGGTTGAGATAAAGGCAGTTTAACAGGTGAAGTAAAGCTTTACAAACATCAGGGTATTATCAGCCACAATATTTTGTTCACAAATCGAAAACATAGCACCCTACAAGCTACTATGAAAAAAATTATTCCTATCCCAGTAAAAAACAGTACATAAGTAAACACAGCATAAATACTTGTAGAAAGCTGACATATTTGGAAAGTTCTTAAAATCAAGCCTATGTAAATATAGTGGCAAATCTCATTGTATATGAGAACTTAACTTCCTTAGCTTCCAGCCAATCAGCTGGTTTAGATTCCCATTTGCATGCAGTGTATATCCATTTCATGTACAAACTACTATCTTAACAGTTTCTGTCATTTTAAATATATTGACCCAGTGCACATTACCATGTAGCACTGCACAAATCTGTTCAGCTGCTTCCTTACCAGCTCTTCTGACAATGCAGTGTTTCTATATGTGTGAGTCTGTGACACTGTGCATGTGGATGTACCTTTGCACTTTCTTTAGGGTTTGGTTTAACCCTGAAAGTAAAGGGCACAAAAAAACCCCCAAAAAAACCCAACCAACCAAAACCCAAACAAACAAAACCAACCAAACAAACAAACAAAAACAAACACACGCACACACAATAAAAACCACACAAAACAAAACAAAACAACAACACAAAACCAAGGGAAAAAAAAGTCAGGACCAGTGTGCTAGCTTGGGAAGGCTCCTTGTGAACACTATAATTCAGACGTAAATGCTGGCAGAGCAAAATCAAATGGAAAATCAAATCAAATCAAATTGGAGGCTAAATCTGTATGCCACAAGGATTTCCTAAAAGACCTTATGAAAATCTCTGCCAAAAATTAGAGCTTGCTTAAAGGGGAAGAAATAGCTTTGGGAGGCTAGTCAGAAAAATAATCTTCTTTTCTTCCCTTTCTCTACAATTCAGGGTAATCGACTTTTGATTACAGCGGTATATACTCATTTTCTACCCTATCACCCCAGAGCCTAGTCTGAATAACACAGTTTTCCCAGAGCTACACCATTAAGATGCACAAGAGTATGTGTGTGTGCCTCTCTGTCTGTGTTTATATCTGCGCAATGAAGCAAGCTAATCTCAAAATCTCATTCTTCAGAACATCTCACAGAGTTCACTATATATTGCAGTTTTAATTCTGCCAGTTTTTCCATACTTTGAATGGGATGCTTCTTCCCCTACTGCCTCAGAATGGAGAAAGAAAAAACATTCAGCTCCTAAAAATAATATTATTAACAATGACATCTCTTAGTGGCATGTTCACTGTCTTTAACCCAAAAGAACTTTTTTATGTTCTACATCAGAATACCTTCTTAACTTTCAGTTTAATATCGTATTATACCTGCCTAGCTACTGAAGTATTTAATATTTGCTTCACTTTCAGTTTTATTCTTTTTTATGTATCTCCTGCACGCAGCTCTCATGGGCTGTATCAGAAAAGAGATGACAGTGCACCTTGGAGGTGCACGCCAGCCAGGGACATCAACCAAGAATAAACCAATGTAGACTCTGAATAGTAACAAATCATACCTAACACAACAGAATAAGGTGGGAACTTTGCAAAATCAATACTTTTTCCCCTGTAGAGAATTACAGTTTTCCAAAAACCACATTCCCTCTCCAACTGACTCTCAACCGTCTTGGCTAGTAGCAACTCCTTAAAGTGAACAATGTTGAAAAGGCAGTTGTTGGGAAAACCCTTTTCTCCCCAAATTCCCTTGCTTTGAAAATGAGACTCAGAGACTAGACATACGTGTTTATCAATAGCATGACAAGACAAGACTGGATTTATCCATGGAGTTACACACTGCTGCATGGGCACAGGAGGAAGGGTATCCTGCCTGCCCACCTCCTCATGCTCTCCAATGGCAGTGAAGCCATTTACTGCAGCCACTTCTCCTCACTTTCCCTCCCTCCTACACAGGCATGGACTGAATCCATACACCAGCCTTCTCTGCTCTCTGACTTGAAGCATGCACAGAGATTGCACAGATCACGAGCCACACTTGCAGTTCAAAGGAAGCTCCAGCAGAAGAGGAATACATATCCTTGCCTGTGCTCTCTTATTTGTTGCTTAACAACTAAACAGTAATTTGATTAATAACCAAATTGAAAAGAGTTTTTTTTAAACAAGTTTGTTTTTCCTTTCATTAGGACTATCATTCAGTTAAGTATTTCAGAACATAATGTCTCATTTTTTTTCTGTTAATATTTTACCCTTTTCATTTGTCGTAACATCCTACAATCTCATAATTGTTTTTGACATTTATCCTTATAATTCTTCCCTGTTGTCTTCTTGATTTTTCTGTCAATTACTATTTTATGCACAATATGAATCACTTCAGAGTCTGCCCATTCCAAAACATTAATCATTCTTAAAAAACAAGCATTTTTAAAGTGCAGCTTTTTCTTTTTTTTTTTAAGAACAGCATATAAGATTCCTACCAGAAATTACAGTCTTACCCTCCTTACAGTAATGTATGGGAGTGAAACAGTCCTGAATTGTAGGGGATTTCAAGGCTCCTGTGTAGGTAAGGCAGAAACAGCAATCTCTGGAACAGTGGAGGAATTGCTGCAATAGCAGCTATCACATAGGGAAGCTATCACGTAGGTTTCACATCACCTCTGAGCCTGGTCATTGTACAGGAAAACCAGGAAAAGTCCTGTTCTATCTCTTTTTGCTTTTCCTGCTTTCACTGAGCTGAGATGATGGAACCCATAGTTTGCTTATGTCATTAGTTTATGAAATCACAACAGAATGACCTCAAGTGTCATCATAATAAGTGTTTAATTAACACTTACTTGACTTAGATCTATAAAGTCATTTAAATCCTTAACTCGGTAAAGTTAGGCACCTGAACTTCTTTGTAATATGAGTCTGCATCCTTGAAGTAACAAAGTCAAATCCATCCTGAGACTAAAATACATTGGGTTTCTTGTTTGTTTGCTTGTTTGCAGAGAAGGTTCTTTTGCTTTTTAGTGGCTATTTCCAATGAACTGTTGTCTTACATTTGTTCAGATTGCTAGTTTTGCTTATATAAACAGCTTGACTGCTGAATGCATATCCATGGTAACTGATTTAATACAGAATCAGACTGCAGTGGTGTTAACTTGGTGTCGCTAATGTCAATGGCATATCTCCTACTGATTTCAGTGCTGCCAGTAGCACTACTGTTCTTATCAATTTCACACACAACCTTAACTACCGTTAGTGCTGTAAGCAGACACTGAGTGTATCTAAAAGTAAAAGCTTAACACAATTTCCGTATCAAAGGTTTGCTTGCTATCATTTATATATTAATGTCTCTGGGACTCTGACATACATATACCATGTACCTGATATACGTGGAAATATCCTCTTCAACTAGAGCTGGACCCTGGAATCACTTGTGCTCGTCCTTGCAGACAATTCTGGATCTATCTTGGTCATTTGCCCTGGCTTTGAGACTGTTTCTCCATACCTTCCAACTGCCAAAATAGTATTTCAGGTTCCAGTGCCTCAAGTGGTCTTCATCTGACACAGTCATTTATTGACTTCATTATTTATGGTGTTATTGATGCTCAGCTATAGCGTTAACTGTCATTATGCTTGCCAACTGCTTTCCCCCTAATCCAGTCACTGAAGAGAAGCCTTGCCTTAATTTCAGTAATCTATGAACTCTGGGCAGGTTGCTCCAGATGACCAATCAATTGCACAACTCAATATCAATCACAAGGCCTTCTTTGGAGGTATTACAGCAGAAACCCTTATTGTTCTGTTACAGTCTTGGATGCCATCTGTTCAATGATATCAGCCACCTTTCACTATTCAATACTCCACGCTGTCTGTGTGAAGACTCTTAAAATGATTTTTTTATAGTGATATAGTGCACATATAATTTCCTCCAAAATTCCCATGTCATTTCTTAGTTGACTAATTTTCCAGCATATTTGCCCACACTTCCACTTTCTCCCGGTAGACAAATTAATATGCTTATGAAATTTATGTTCAATGACCTCACTAGTACATCTAAGTACAACTCAGACTTTTTTACTGTAGTTAGTTGTTGATTTGTGGCTGCTCAAACATCACCAGTACTAGCTGTCAATTATTTAAAAGTAATTATTGGCGGTAGGAAAAAAAAAATAGAATGGTTTCAAAGAAATAATACAAGAACCTTGCTGTATTTTCTGCACAGCATAAAACATTGTGCAATATTTAACCTTCATGTGTACCCAGACAAGTCCAGGAGCATGTAGGAATACCATCAGTAAATTAATCCTAAATAAAGAAATAGAAACCACAAGCATTTCAATACAAGGATACTAAAAACACGAGTTAATCTGAGTGACAGTATCACAAATTCTTTGCCTGTAGATCTGAGAAGCTTTCAAAATATTCTGAAAGTAATCATCAAGGATTTTGTACATCTGATTGCACATCAGAAAAGATATCTGTTACCCACTGTAATAGTTGCATGGAAAGGTATATATTGCTTATGAAAAGTAAAGAATGGGTCCATATAAAAATGTATTTTTTTCCTTGAAAAATTTTTATGTGGATAAAAGTGTAATGTTGAGTTTGGTTTAAAATAACTCTCAAGGAATTACAGATTAGAAAATCTGATTTTACACTGCCACATACAACAGATCCAAGCCCACATATCATCTCGGGAGTCCCTAACACAAGAAGGACATGGATCTGTTAGAGTGGGTCCAGAGGAGGGCCACAAAGATGATCAGAGGGCTGCAGCACCTCTCCTGAGAGCACAGGCCATTCAGCCTGAAGAAGAGAAGGCTCCGGGGAGACCTTATAGCGGCCTTCCAGTATCCAAAGGGGCCCTACAGGGAAGCTGGGGAGGGACTTTTTATAAGGGTGTGTGGTGAAAGGACAAGAGGCAATGGTTTTAAACTAGAGTGGGGTAGATTTAGATTAGATATTAGGAAGAAGTTCTTTACCATGAGGATGGTAAGACACTGGAATGGGTTGCCCAGAGAAGTTGTGGACACCTCATGCCTGGAAGTGTTTAAGACCAGGTTGGATGAGGATATGAGTAACCTGGTCTAGTGGGAGGTGTGTCTGCCTATGGCAGGGGTTTGGAACTAGGTGATCTTTAAGGTACCTTTCAACTCAAGCCATTCTATGATTCTATGATATACATTTTTGGATAAAATTGATTTGTACTGTACCCAGTCCTGCGGGTCCCATCTGCTTCTGGAATTAATTTACATAATCTTAAAGTCCTTCTATGAAAAGACTATGACATTACTGGCCAGAAAGTAATGATAAATAAGAATTTATAGGGCATCTCAGTTTATCTTGCTAAAGAACAGTGCAGATACTAGCAGCTCTGATGACATTTTCACAGGGGATAAGCAAGGATGGGTCAGGGAGCATTTTGTTGTCACTGAAAAGATCATACCAACGATTAGACTAATTAAACTTTTTTATTTTTTGTGTCTAGTTAAAGACAATGTGGAAAACAACTTCCTTCTCTGTTCTTTCTTTTGTGAAACAACTATTTAGATTTTCTAGAACCAAGAGTACTTTATGTCATGAAGCTTTTATTTTAGAGTGTATGTATCTATGTATGCATGCATACATGTATGTATGTATGAGTATGTATGCACACAAACCTTTTTGTTTCAGAGGAATATTAAGAAGATATAAATACTTGCAGGAAGCATCCTGATGTACAAGAAGGACCACATAGAAAATTCAATTTATACATCTGCTTCAAGAATTTGGGCTTCATTTCCACAGTTCCTATGCAGTCCCAGAAATAATAGGAATTATTAATGTGCACTATTTTGGGAAGCACCTCTTCTGTTTCCATGATGGATGGAGGTAGAGGCCATCTTCAAAGGTGGACTTCAATATTAGGTGAATCAAATTAAAATATTTATTTTCACAAAGCCCAGTTAAGATGCATCATCTAAGTAAACACCTACAGGTAGCTGCACTAGTCACTATACAAGGTATTTTTCATAGGATCATAGTAAGATCTTACTGAAGTTGTTTGAAGGAAAACCTCCTGGTAAAAGGATGAAAATTATATTGTAAGGATCTCCACAGCCTATGCTTTTTTTTTCTCAAGATCACATATTAATAGTCCAGTAGTAAGTAAGAAAGAAAATTAATATTCTGTAATGAAGGCAGATGGGAAAATATACAAAGACAATGAAGACCAAATTCTTTGAAATACAAAGCACATGGAAGTGTCTAGCAAATGAACAACTAAAACTAACTTCAAAGCAATACTACTGATGGACATACATAAAGTCATGTTTAGTAACAGTGAAATATTGTAAGCAATTTTTAACAAGCCTGTTCTAAATGCAGAGTAAATGACTGTTCTCCTAAAGATCAGTGCAGTGAGCTTTAAGTGTGATAATTTTATGTCATACTGCCTTGACTAAGCTAAAATCCAAAAAAGAATGGTTTGCTGAAAACTATATTCAATATTCTCAGTGTAGTCTGTGTTTCATGTCTAAATAATTACATCTTCTTTAACATAACAAATTAAAGTTTCATTGCTGTGAAAGGCTTACCCTTTCAAAGTTTTTTCCTAGTTAAATATGTTTTGCCTAGTAGTGAGATATCTGAGGCACATATGGTTAATCAGAACCAATTGCTACTGAATTTACAGTTCAAGTCACTCATGCCTAGAGAAATGTATTGTAAATTCAGATATCCAGATATAGAAAAAGGAAATTTGGAGTGAACTCTGCATATATTTCTTAGCTATTGCTTATGTTTGTTTCACCACAGAAAGTTTTGTACTTGATATAAATTTTCAAAATGAAAAATGAAGTTAAGAAAACATCTAAACACAGTCCTTCTTTTAAAAATCAGAGAATTAAACCTGTCTTGGTAAAGAAGGTAATTATATGAATTACAGATGCAATTTCCAAAAGTGGATGGTCTCCTGATCTGAATTCTGTTTCCAGTAGAGTCATTATGAAAAGGCTGCAAATTCATTGTACATTTAAAAAAAATTGAATGAAACCCAGTAATGCTGACTATCATGAAAGACAATCCCTTCCAGAGTTGTAGAAACATCACTAGGAAAAGGCTTTCTAGAAAAATGGCCCAGACTACTACCTGTCAATTTTAGTAAAATAAATGCAAAAGTATATATAATGAATAAAATGTCAAATCATTTAAAAGATACTGTGTGTTATAATGAAAATAAATTGACTGAAATTCATTTGTGATGTTCCACTGATATTAATGAAAATTGGCCTAATTTTTTTTAGGATAGAAATCATTACGTAGTTCTCCATGTAAACTATTTAGAGCTCTATCCACTTGTTCCTGGAGGAGGTAAGCCTCAAACCTAGGTAAAGTTTTCATCAAAGATCAGATAGTCTGTAGACAATTTTTTAAACCCCTTTTTTCATGCAAATATTTTTCTTTCTGGTGTCTTTACTACAAAAAGGTAAAGCTGAATAGTTATGAGGAACTACTAAAGTTTAAAATCTCTATAGCTTTTGAAGAACTCGGTTCCAGAAAAAGAGTTCTACTTTCTGTAAAACAGACACAAAGAAAACAGACTTAAGAAGAGATATCTTTAAATAAATAATTCAAAGTCCAACCTAAATATCTACAATTTGCATCTTCATAAGAAAAACAAAACAAAACAAACAAAAATAATCCCACAAAACAAAGCAAAAAAACCCAAAAAGTCTGTGAAGAATAATTTTAATTTTTACAGCCTTGACAATAACTCATTAGCTTAGAAGACAGAACTATATGCAAGTCACACCACACTTTTATTATCAGGGTACAAAGCAGAGCAGGGAAATACTACATTTTCAAACTGCATTCACTTTCAAATCAAGCTTTGGTAGAAAATGCCTTTTTAAATACTCGTTATACATAACTGTCAAAACACTATTTACGTGCTGTCTGGAAAAATTATCATTTAAGTTCATTTGTCAGTACTTGTCCCCTTCTTCAAAGTCAAGCAAACAGAGAATGTTATAATTCAAGTCAAAGTTGTTTTTTGTCAATGATATTTATTACTCCTAAACACCAACATGTAGGTGAACCTTTACTGGTTCTTAATGTTGCTTGCACATTTCACAATGAAGTATTTCAGGCTAACCCTTTATAATTTCCATGTGAAGAGTTATATCTGGGACAGGAATGGGATCTTCTGTTATGAAGGAGACTGTATGTGTCTTTTGATCTTTCAATTTAGTGTTGTACATTATTTTTCTTCCATGCTACAACATCAGAGAAAGCTATTCTTCAAAAACCCGACCATCACATTTCAAAGAACTTGCTTTGCATAATGTATCTCCATTAGTGTTTCCATACAAGTTGTCTGTATGACAGTTAAGGGTCTTCATGCATTTCTATCATTTTGTGTAATAAAATGTCAAATTTCCTATGCACACTGAAGACATAAATGTACAATATGTAATGTAAAATCAAGATTTGCACAACTGGAGCATGACAATATTCTATAAACAGGGGTAGTTGATATCAGACTGAAATCTAGAAATTACAGTCTCTTAGGTATAATGCTTTCATTAAAACGTTCAAACAGTGTCTCCAAAGCTAATTTTCTTTCCAAAGTACCCATGCATAGAAAGTACAGCAATAAGACATCCCCCTGCTATGCCTTTCTGAATAGCAGATTAACTGCAGAACTAGAATGATGTCAATTTGTTTCAAAATATTGCAGCAAAGCTTTTGAATGGATGAGCAATTACTAACAGAGGGTGCAATTATAACAGAGTCACAGGGAATGCTTTAATATGGTTCTTCTCCTATGTACAAGGAATAACAAGAAAATGTAATGAAAGAGGAATAATGAGACAGATGGGTTTGACAGCACCTTGGCAGCTGTCACTAAGAAAGCAAGTGCATTAGTTCAGTGGAGTCCATTCAAGAGATCTCCTAAAGAAGGATGAAGACAATTAGCATCTTGTCAGAGGGTAGCTGATAGTATAACCAACAGTGGCTGCAGAATATTTACTCAAATCAAAACAAAATTAATTTTTTATGATAATTAACACTTAAAAGACAGACATTTGTGCTAGAAACTCTTTGCAATTTTTCCTCTTTTTATCCCAGGTCCACATCTTGGTTTTTGCTAGCTCTTCGGGGATGATACAAAAATCTACTCATTTGTGACTTCTTTTCCTCACAAGCTTGCTCAACAATTACTCTTTTGTTTCTGAATGAAATTTTTACAAAGTGCTTTTTGCCATTTGTCACATTAAGGTGGCTTAATACTATTTCTACACTTAAATAGGTCCTGCCTGGAGCCAGCTGGTCTGCCTAGACGGCTTTGGGAGGAAGAAAATTAAGTTTCAGAAGCAATGGGCCAAATTCTCCTTTCAATTATCCATTGTAATCTCATTAAAAGCAAAATCAATGATACAATATGCTCCCATATTTTGCTAGTAGAATCAATATAATTGTCTTTTATGGTATTCAAATGCTACAAATATGGGAAATGTTTTTATTAAAGATAAACAACTTCAACAAAATACCCAAACAGAAAAAAAAGCTTTATCTAGACTACTGCCAAAGTTCATATTTTGAACAATGTTGTTCTTAAGTTACCAAAAGATACATGAAACAGAAATATGGGATCAAATTGTACTGTATCCAGTTCTGGACTCCTCAGTACAAGAAAGACATGGACTGTCCTGGTTTGAGTAAGAACAGAACTAATTCTGTTCAGTGATTTTACTTTCCAGCTCAGTTCTTCTAAGTAACTGCACTTTCTGAAGTGTGAACAGGTGAACTTTTCAGGCACTTTTCTGCCTGTTTTCCCAGGCAGTGTCTGCTGCTGGCAGTGATGACACCCCGTGTTTAGAGTCACTACCAAGGGCTGGTGTGCAGACCGAGGCCACTGCTGGATCTTGTGCACCACACTGGGAGGTACAGGAAAGTGAAAAGCCACACCTGCAGGGAGGAGTGGACAGGGCAGGTGACCCCAAACTGACCAACGAGGTATTCCAGCCCATATACATCATATTGGGTATAAAGCTGAGGGATCTGGAGGGTTTATAGCTCTCTCTAGGGGCTCATGGGCTCTTTTCCCCTCTTGGGCAGCTCTGCTTGGCTTGGCTCAGGTCCTCTTTGGGTTCCTTCCTCAGAGCATACAAGGAGTACTCTGTCCATTCTGCCTTCAATCCCAATTGATCTGTTCCTGAATCTGGTACCAGAATCCAGCTCCTGAACACAGCTTCCATCTGCTGCAGGGCCCAGTCTGGGACTCCCCCAGTGCCTGCTCCACAGCATCAGTGGTGATGGTGATGTAGTTACCGTCAGGGGGGTTGGGTTCAATACTGGTTTGTATATATTCCATTCTTATTATTATTATTTTAATTTTCTTTCAAGCTGTTCTAGTTCCCTTTCCTAATCGCTCAGTCTCTCTCCCTTATTCCCTTTCTCTTCCTCTTTGGAGGGAGGGGGGTTAACAGAGAACGTCTGTTATAGGTCTAAGGGGCTGCCCCGACCCTAAACCGTGATCATGGACATAATGGACAGAGTCCAACAAAGGGCCACTAAGGTACTCAAATGACTGGAGCATCTCTCCTATGATGAATGGCTGAGAGTGTTGATTGTTTAGCCAGTAGACAAGGCTCACAGGATATTGTATGAATGTGTATAAATAACTGAAAAGAGGGTGCAAAGAGGACAGAGACAGGCTCTTTTCACTGGTGCAGGACCAGAGGCAATGGGCACGTTCTGAAACATAGGAGACCCCTCTGAACATCAGGGAAAACTTCTTACTGTGATGTTGACCAAGCACTGGCACCGGTTGCCCAGGGAGATGTGGTGTCTCCATCCTTGGAAATATTCAAAACTTGCCTGTACATGATCCTGGGCAACTGGCTCTAGGTGGCCTTGACTGACCAGGGAGGTAGGACCAGATGACCTCTAGAGGTCCCTTCCAACATCATTCTACGATTTTGCAATTCTCTGAAATACTCATATACTTAGTACAAACTCTGGAAAAAAGATATGAACAACATACCAAACAGTAAAAGCTCTTTCTTCAGCACACTACTTATACTAAGTACTAAATCGTCTTTGGAGTGTCCCTGTGTAAATAACTCACCCAAGAGAAGGAAGGTATCAGCAAACTTAATCCAACAGCATACTTCAGATTTGAAGGGGTCTGGTTTGTGAAGTTTTTTACAGGCAAACAATAGTTTACAATTTCAACATGAAAGTATATTCCATCTTCATTTATGAAACTTTTTGTTGTTTCATTGTTAGATTTTTGTTTCTGGTTTGGTTTGGTTTTTATTGCGAAGGTACAAATAATTGATTTGGAATTCTTGAACAATCTCACTGTTCATAGAAGTGGTGCTAATCCCAGTCCACTCACCTACCTGTGTAAACTATAATCATCAGGTTTCAGATCTCCAAGACAGCATACAGCTGTTCATTTTCTTGGAGGCAAAGTCATATAGACCTTTACCATCCAAACACTGGGTATCACAGTTAAGATTTGTTTGAGTAAAAGTTACAGCATCAGGTGCAAAGTACTGTTGGCACACATATACACCACATGAATTGCATTTTTTATTACCATCTGGAAGTATGTCTTTTGATTTTCTCATATATGTAAGTTTCCTGGCTCCTTATTACTAGCTGATATTGTTACTGGTACTATCTGTATGATCAAGAAATAGTATCTTACCATTAAGTCTATAGTTATTAATAAAAAGAATAATGATAATAATAGAGTATCTAGGAGCACAAGAGAGACAGACCATGACTCCATTGTGCTATTCACTCTACAACTGCAGAACAGAAATATGGTCATTCCCCTAAAAAGCTTTAAAAAGTCTTCCTTTCTGTGCTTTCTTGCTGTAATTCATACCTAGTTTTTACCTTGTAGAATAAGAAAAATAATCTTAAAATATGCATAACTATGGCTGAAACTAGAGGGAGAATTAGACCACAAGAGTACTGCCTTCCATATCTCATTGGTAACTACTTAAATTTCCCCATTGTTATACTACATACATGCCAGAGCAATCCAAACAGGAAATTAGGTCTTCTGGCTTTCTCCACCATTTTTCAAAAGAATCTGTGCATGAGAAGATAGCCTACTTCCTAGACTATATTAACACATGATAATTACATTTTCAAAGCAAAAAGGAGCACATGTCCTTTGTAGTCTTTGATGGTAACTTTAAATTGCACTCGTTGCTTTATAGGAAATATCTCGCTCTAACAAAAAATAAAGTTATAATACAGAATAATTGTTCACTGCTTTCCCACTTCAAAGTGCTTAGTAAATATGACCTAATTCATCACAATTTTCAGTACTCAAGAGAATTGAGTACACAAGAACAGAGACAGGAAAAGCAAGGCAGAAAGGGCTAAAGGTCAAATTCCCCGATTTTTGTCCAAGCATGCCCTTGCTCAGGATTTTCCTTAAATAAAACCTGAATCTGAGAAAGGAGGTAAAATTTTTCAAAATCAAAAACTGTATCTAAGTGTGCAGTTCTCATGGATTTGCTGTTTTGCAGGAAGCAATCTTTCAGAAATCTAACTACCCACAAAACCTGAAGATATGGACGTTGAGCCAGACCCTCAGATGCATGTAGTAGATATAAATTCCTTCTTCTTAAGCAAGTAAGTTCCTACAGAACTCTACTACCAGTTTTGGCTTGATTTTGTCTTCCTGTAAGAAGATTAGTCTAGTTGCCTATTTTATATAAGGGCCCCTTAACAATCCACTCACTCAACTTTTGCCTTAAAAGCTTCCTCTCCTTCAAGCACAGAACGCTTCTGCCTTGCAGTCACTGAAGTGTGCAAACACAGGACTACAGGGGATCCATGGCTCTGCAGCCATGCACATTCATCAAAGATAAATAATATTCTTCCTGAGGATTTAACCATGCATCAGAGAAGTGTCATTACCATGATTTGCCCATCTCTATCTATAACTTTATGTTATCAGTAAAAGCACAAATGGAAATAAGAAATGTTTCAATAGGTGAATGCTGGAGTCACCAATGATATTGGTGTTGACAATACTTCATAGTCCTTTTTTCCAAACCTTAGTTATTCATAATAACTAATGCACTGTTTTAAGCCATTTTTAAAACTGGTACATTCAATTAATATGGATATATTTTTGTTTATAATTACACATATAAATCTTAATATACATCCTGTATTTACATATTTATAATAGGAAAAATATTGAATTAGTCAAAAACAGTAGGGAAAGCACTTTTGCTGGTATTTATGATCATTTATACATATCATACATGACTCCTCTGATAAAATGTCTTCTTGCTATTGGACAGCTACGTAACAAATTGTTTGAACACTAGATATGCTTCCAGAACTTTTTTCTTTGTTGAACATTAGATTTAAAAAAATAAAATAAACTTTGCATGGTTTATATTTAAAACAGCCAAAAGACAACTGATCTGATTGTTTTCAGAATTTGTTATTTATGGCTACCACTGAAATAAGGAAAGAGCAGAAGAAAGGAAGCAAGCAAGAAAGCAAGAAACAAAGAATGAAAGAAGAAAACTACCCCATTCATCTCTTCCCTATGCTAAAAGCTTGGTTCCCTCATAACAGCTGTAAATAATACGGGATCATCTAACTGAAAGGAATTATCCCTCAGTTTGCCAGGAGTAGCTAAGCCAGTAAGTAGCTGGAAATATGGAGGAAAATGAATGGGGAAAAATGCATCCAGCTTTGTACAGCAATTATCTAAACTAAACAACCCCTAGTGTGAGATGGTCTCACCTCTTAAAATTGGATTAATGACTATGACCATAAAGAAAGCCATTGTGTATTATTCTGATCCAGCAGGAAAGCATAAATTAGTACAATAACATTTTTTATGTGTGTTTGGCCACTAGACAACTGGCATTTTATGCATCTAAGACCACACATGCTGGGAATTTTCACAAACGCTTTTGCTGTTTTAATGTTTAAACAACACTTGGGCATTTCTGTGGACATGTTCATTGGCCTAGAATATGAAACTATGTTTTCATTTACCAAAAACGTGCAAGATGGGAGATAATCCAGTGCAGTGGTGCTAGAAGATGTCTTCTATCAAAGTGTTTCTCCTTCCATGGAACTAGATAAAACAGCAGTAATGGGCATATAATAATTTTACCTCTGTTAGTTTCAATATGTTTTATATGTTTAATGAGCTCATATGCAAGTAGATCAATAGAACATACTGTGTAAGTAAATCAGTAGTAGTTAAAAGGTCAAATTTTGTATCTGATCAGGAAGAAAAATACTCTTAAAAATAACCATATGGCATTATAGCTACTGTATGTGTCTGACTATCCTCTCAGCTTCCTTGAAGCAGGGAAGCCCCAGAATTCACCTGGATCATGCCATTAAACCGGCCATATAGGGCAAGGACAGAAACAGGCCTGTAAGAGCTTCAAGAAAATGTGACTGCTATGCAGTTTCAATTTATCATCCAGAAATTACAAAACAGAAGTGACTGGTCTGTTAATTTAGATTAATTCCAAGCATATAACATTTGGTAATGTGGATTCAACAGGGGAAATCCTGAGCTGGAGGTACTTGGTGAACACGCTATGGAAGTGTGACCACCAGCTGGATGGAGATCAAGCATCCCCAAAATATGACCGACCATCTTCCCCTGGGTCTGCCCCACCTAGTCAGAGGAGGAGTGCCATGAAGGCTTGGCAGTGTCTTGGTTTGCCTGGCTGCATGGACTGCTCACCACCTGGCTCTGGCAGGGCTGGAAAAGAGCCACTGCCACTGCAGTACACAGACATAAGGAATGGAGCCTTAGTGCCAGGGGTGTGTGAGAGCAGTCACCACTGAGTTCCCACCACACATGAGACTGAGGAATAAATACACCATCTCAAAACATCCTTTCCATGGGCAGTAACTTTCTTGAATGACATAATCTGTTAATTAGCAGCCACCTGTTTAGTAGTAATAAAGTTAGGAAACAAGACAGGAAAAGTCAAGAGTTCATTCCATCAAGCTCTAATCTAAACTACCCTGAAATAAAACATTTCACATAATTGAGTTCTGCCATTAGTTGTTGTTGGTTTGGGTTTGACTGGATGGAACTTGTTTTTATTTAATCTAAAGATTTATCTCAGTTGTAATGTTGTCATGATGTTTTTAAAAAGGAAATCAATTGAAACAGTTTACTCCTTTGTTTTTCTTGTTCCTGCTGAAATGAAAACCTGAGCATGCCAATGTTGTGCTAATACCTGTAAACCATAAAATTACACTAGCTGAGGACAACAGCTCAAACTAACTGAAACAGACAGCAGGCTATTTTCATTATCCACCCTAAGTGAAACTAGAATACTGAGAAGCAAGAATAAGAAGTGAAAAATATATTGGGAACTGATTTTATAAATCCCTGTGAGCAGCTTGCTAGTCTTCATATATAAACAAAAATCAAACACAAAATACTTTTACTAACAAGGGTTTGCAAGATTGGCGCAATAAATTTCAAGCAATGTTAATAAAAAAGGATGATCTAAGGCGCTATTAGCAACAAAAGAAAGATTTTTATTATTGTGTATCTAATTATTGCAGTCTTGATTAGGTCTGTTAAAATATTGCTACTGCTTAGCTTATTGTGGACTTTTTAATTTTTCAGTGTTTTTCCTGACAACATACATTTTTTACACTGAATACAAATTTTAGGGAAAACACAAACAATCCATAATTCTAATAGGATTTATGCCAAATACCTATTACATTTAATTTAATTGTTCTTAATTAAATCAAATGTCATCAGAAAGTTTCGGAAGGAGGATGCTAACAGACAAATCCATCCAAAATGATCCAATCAATTACTTGCCAGCAATCGCACAGCTGGGAGCAAACTTCTGCTTTTTGGCTCTGGATAACATTTGGTTAAGCCCTACCCATATGCCCAGGTTTAGCACATGCTTACAAGCCTTGGTAAACAACTGTTTACAATCAGAAAACTGGATCAAGATACTCCTCTATTCTTATTCCTACACAATTCCTCCAAAAGATTAACTAATTGCCAAAAGCTATGTCTAAGTATATTTGATGCTCAAGTGAATCCAAGTGAACCTTGTCAGATCAAAACAATCACAAACTCATGATGCAAAACCATTGATCATGTGCAAATGCCAGCTTCTGTTTCAAATGTGTTCAAAGGGTTATTTTGACAAATGAGCTTTACACTGGCAAGCTTGAGGACTGGTCAAATACTGCCTGTCCACTGCTGCTCATATAAAACCAGCACAAAAGTGCAAGGTCAACATAAACTCTGTATACGTGCTCCAGTTAATTTGCTAGAAATGCAGTTGTGTGTCCATTCCTCATGCAGGTGAAATTAGCACTCCTGGGTCACCCAGTAGCACACAGATCAGGTATTAACAATTGTGGAATGAAAGCCTAATTACATTTATTGTAAAATGGGTATATTAATAGTTCTTACCACAGCCAGAGTATAGAGAGGATTAATTCAAATCCCTGTAAATCCCGGAGGCCCTTTATCTCATTCTATTGTGGAAAATTCAGCAAAGTAGTAATATTTCAGAACTTTTTTTTTTTTCCCCTACTTTATCTTGACAAGAATATGTATCAATATTATTGTTCACACTACATAAGCAAAAGATAACAGTAGAAACTAGACTACAAAATCCTTAATAATGTACCTCATACTGATATCTTCATTATCTAAACTGCAATTCAAAACCTCTTCTTATCCAAATGACTTACTAGAGAGGGATTCTTGGTCAAATTCTCACTGGAAAGCTTGCCTCAGTGAAAACAAAAAAATATCTATTAGGTATTTCCTGAAACATCTGAAACTTTACTTAACTCAGTCCATGAACTGATTGGAAAATTGTAAATAAATTATTACTGTAAGTGAAAATGATGGACATTTATACAGTTTGATGATGGAAACCACTGGCAAGGAAAAATGTGGAGTTTCTTAGCATATTTGGAAGACAAATAAATTGACAGTAACAATTATCCTGTTTTGGCTAGTCATCTTTGCAGGAAGATGAGCTTCTCAACCCAACTTCAGAAGTTGAAGGCTACTGACTGGGTGCAACTGCCATTTTCCCACTTCCCTTTCATCCCATTACATGAATTTACCTCGTTTCTAAGATATTAGCTAGACTCCATCTTCTTGTAAGTACAATAAGGCAGAATCTATACAAGAATTGCCTTGACTTTCTGCATCATAATAAGAACTGCACCATCAAAGCTCCTCCCCTCATTTCAAGTGTAGAGCTACTTGGAAGTCAAGCCTCCATTTGTTTCCAAGGTAACAAAGAGAAACTCAACTCCAGCCTGTTTCTGGTCTTACAAGGAAAAATTAACTAAGTGATGGATATATATATCTTGCTTTTATGGAATATTTGTCAAAAGTTAATTATTGTACCAAGCACAACGAACAAACTGAAATACATTTCAAATAAAGAGAGCATTCTGGAATAGATAATAATAAATAATATTAACAAAAGATCACAAATTCTAAGGTACGTTTACATCCGCAGCTCTAACTCTGTAAAGACAGCATATGATTTAATCAATTAGGAATTACATTGTCTTATTTTACAGCAGCCATTCAGGATAAATGTGAGGTCTGCTTTAACATCTTGTGTATAACAAAAACTATATTGGACACACTGACCAACAGTATTTCAACATACCCTGCTATGCATTGTCCAGGGTTAAACCTGGAAAATGATGTCACTGTTAGTGACTGTGACATATTTAAATGCGTTTTCAAGAATAAAGAATATTGCAACTTACAGATAAATGTATGATTTCAACTTGTAGGGAAGCAATAATCTAATCAGAACCAGAACAGAAGCAGAAACCTTCTTGCAGCCCTCGGGACAGGAGCATTTTCTGTAGAACTGACAACTTCAAGTTTCAACCTAGGCAAACTGCAGTGTACCCCTGGACAGAACTCAGGGCAATAAGTATCATTACAAATTTTTCTTTCCCATCTTACAATAATTCTGATCCCCATCTTTAACCTTCCCCATCCAGAGCTATGCACCATTTTCCTTAACAGATTTCATTGCAGCTTAGCTCAGGTACTGGCAACTTGTGGTGGAAATTTCCAAATTAGCATACCCTTGTTATCTTTACTTTGAAAACAACCCTGTCTGGTAGATCATTGGGTCACACATTCAAAATCCAGTTCAGTGTCTCCTCCCATTCATATTCAAGCACTCTGGGTTTTTTCTGAGAGAAAACACAAAGAAATGTAAACCACCAAGTTGCTTTCACTACTACTCAAGCTTACAGGGCCAGACTGATTACTTCTATCCTTGAACTTTTGCTTCCTACTTTTCCTGTATTTTTTTCGTCTGAACTACTTCAGCCACAGAAGTTGAAAACAAGTAACTAAACTCAATTTTAATCAAAACAATATGAATTATACTCTCCATTCATGATTTGGAATGATACATGAATTGCTTAGGCAAGCAACATATCTAAGGATATAATCCATGCGCCTGTTTGAGTGTGAAGACTGAGCTATACAAATCCAGTCATATTTAAAGACACCTAAAGAGAAAAATGGTCTAAATAGGCACAGGCTAGATAAGTAAGAGATAGAGCTGCCAAGCTGCAGTAAGCAGAACGAGCTTCTGAAGAGATATAACAAAAATTCCAATTATTCAACTACAACCGTCTCTCATTTAACTATTTTCTCAAATCTTCCTGATCTTCAACAACTATTTCCTTTCTCTGAGAATGAAAAGGACTATTAAAGATCTAAGACTCGAGAACATATCTAAAAATGATTGACACAATTTTTGATACAAATCTTCAGTCAAAGAAAACACCCTCAAAATTGCCTCTGGAGGATTCTGCTTGAAAACTTCAGTTGCAAACAGAAGAAAATTACTTCCTTCAGAGAGTCCTGCTGCATCCTAAGTAAAGGCTGGATAAGAAAAGAATACAACAAACAACCAAAAAACTCCAATCCAGAAAAGCCTTGAAAGCCTTGTCTGCTAGGATTAGTTAAAACAAGCATTTCTAGTAAATCCTTTGGTGCTGTTTCCAACTCAAAAGATAATGAGTTATCTCATTAACTACAAAATATTTTGTTAATTAATTTTTATACATAAATAGAGAAATAGAACTTGATGGTGGTTTTTAAGTTGGAAATTAAAAAAAAAAAAAAAAAATAAAAAAGCCTGTTACAAGCATGTAGAATGGGAGGTGGCTTCCCAGATAAAATCAAGCTTCAAGAGACCCCATTAGTATCTTTTGGGCAGACAAGTTAGAAAGAGCAAGTTATATTGTGATCAATGAAGAATTCCTGCATATTGCTTCGAGGAAAGCATGAAATGACAAATTAGCAGCATAATAAACTATTTCGTGGTGCTAAATGGAGGAGAATCTGGGACTGATCCTTGATGCCAGCTGGCTCACACAGAATCTGCCTAAAGCTTGACACTTCTCAAGAAGGACTGTGCTGGAAAAAGCCAGATATAGTTGTCCTGAACAGACCCAGGAACTGACCTAACCATAAACTCTTCAATTGTGGACTATCATAGCTGCAATGCTCTTGCCCTTTTTAATTTATGTATGCACATATTCAGCAACACAAACATTTCCACAAAGTGCAAAGCTGGATCACAACGAGAAGGGATTAAGCTATGTTGAAGCAGCGCATGTTAAACATTAAGCGTAGTCCTAGCAATAAGACATGAAACTTGGTTGTGTAAGGTGAAAAATATGAACAGATCTTTATTTTGGAAGTCCCACACCATCTTGACTTCAAACAGGCTAATCTAGAAGGATGCTTTGTATGACTCCATGTCTCTATTCTTTCCTAATTTATCAAGGGCTAAACTGTTTCTGTAGACATTTTGGTTCTTGAAAATTAAGGACAAAGAAAAATGAAATAAGAGGTTCCAAGCTCGTCATGCTTGGGGGAGCTTGCTGACTCCTTCCAGGCCCAGTGGACACTGGACTGTGATATCACAAAAGTTACTTTCAATCAAAATCCAGGGTGAGAAGCTCAAAGCAGTCCACACAGTAACCTTAAATGACAGAGGGACCAAGACACCCAGAAGCACAGTCCTTTCCTGGTTGCCAACAGGTCCCAGGGTAATAAACTAAACATTTTGCTATCCTTAATAAGTTATCACATTATCATTTCCCTACTTTCATTCACAGAAATCAAGAATGTTTTTTTAGAAGGTGATATGTATATAAGATGCTGATAGACTGGAAATTAATTTAAATATTTTTAAAATAATGTTCCCCTTCTGTCTCACTGACTGCAACATTTTCTCCCTATCCCATCTTTAGCTGAACAGCAGGTGGAACAAAAAAGGAGGGAAATGTTTGTCTACTGATCAAGAAAATCACTCTCTGTTGGCACAGGTGTCTCACGTTTATTGCTTTTTTTCCTGTTCTAGGCAGTAAAAAACAGTGATTTTACAGCTAGGGACTTCAAATATAATTTTGTTTACTTATGCTTCCCGAGATGATTTATCTTTCTCCTTTCTGTTTTGAACAGATTGTATCTCTGTATCTTCTAGAGATGATATATATAGCTTCACAGGTATTTCCCACTTCCAGGCAAAGGCTGTTAAATGTGTTTTGAAAGCCTATTTAATACACAGCTTCAGTTGTGGAGTAAAAATATATATCTGAACTTCATTAGATTAATTTTTCAAACAGTTCTAGGTGAAATCACTGACTTCCCGGTTTATAAAACTGTTATCTCTTAACAGAAAATAAGAATTTCTGTGGCATTATGGAAGTGATAAGCACAGCTTTAGAGGAAAGTGTGACTTAAACTTCGCAACTTGGAAGGGGAATTGAAGCATTTTATTCACGGAAATTAGAGAATTTTGTCTTTCGGTACAGAATAAATTTTCTGCCACTTTAAAAGTAAATCTTCTACTTAAATGACTGATCACCCTGATTTGAATAGTGACAATCCAAGTATTAGAAGGGTGTGTTAAAAATGTTCAATTCAGACAGTTTATCTCTGAGAAATTCAGCATAAAGTTGTTTCATCCTAAGCACTGGGTGATTTTCAGTATGGAGTTAATTATGTAAATATACTTTTTTTAAAAATCATAAGTGACCAGAGCTAAGATTGAGTCCTTTCTAACACACATATTGCTGCCTTTATGCTTTTTTATGCTGTAAACATTGCAATATTTTTTAAATTAATTTTTATATTAATGGCATTAATGTACCATAGTCTTCATTCTATTTGAACTTTCTATCTACAGTTTTTTCTTAAAAAAGCACTTGGAATGTGTGAACATGAAGGGTAATGTCACTCACTGTTTGTACTGTACAGCCCAAATATCAGTCACGCCTGCTCTACACAAGTGGGACAGATGAACACTGCTTCCAGTACCCAACACAGTGGTATCCAGAAGATGCTTATGTATCTCAAACAGGAAATAAAGGATATCTAAGCAAATACCTATGTTTCAGCATATGGATTTGCTTGTAGGAGAACAGTCACTAGACCAGATTTTTCACAGGTCAATTATTATCAATATATTATATTAACATTAGCTTAATATCATAGAAAATTACAGAATATTCATATTCAATGTACAGCCAGTTTAGTATTCAGAGTATCCCTAGTATTGTGGCCTGCTGTCCTCTAATTTAAGAAAGCACCTAGAATGATCAGCTTCAAACTCTCCTGTAATGTCAAATTTTCCAGTGTAAAAGTGTAAGATGTTTACACTGGTTTTCCAGTGGAGATAAGCACAGCGCAGTCACATATTATATAAATCTCTCACAGTCATCTGAAGCTATGACTTGGCAGGCGTGAGGAGGAAGGTAGAGGAAGGTGCAGTAGAAAGGGGAGAGAATAGGGGCATGCTTTTTGATGATGGGGAGGAAAGTCCAAGAAGGGAAAAAGAGTTATCCACGCTTCCAGAAGTTCAAAATATTCAGCAAAAGGGCTACACAAGCAGCCTTTGTGCTATGGAAACAAAAGACAAGGCTATAGAGACATAAGCCCTGCACCATCACCCATGTCTCCTACTCACTCAGAATCTTGCCTGAAAACTATCTCCAAAGGTAAATAAATAAATAAAAATACGTAATAACAAACATTTAAGTATAATAACTATAATAAAGGTTTATTAATTAAGGCAACTTAAGTTTTTGCCCCCGACTATGACAAGCTTCAAGTGACCTGAGCTTGAAGCAAAGCATGGAGTGTCTATAGTGCAGCTCATTGCTTCACCTGAAACACCTTTTCAGTGCTCCTAACCCCAGTGGCAAAGTATGCTTTAAAGGGATCAGGATCAGACAGTGTAGATGGCGTTGCTTTTAAATGTGAGACAACCTGAACAAATGCATGGACATGAAAGGAATTCCATGAGAGAATAAACCTACAGTGTGTAACAAGACTTACATCCCATGACTTCTGATTTTCATTAGTTATGTACAGCCTTTGCAGTTAAAAGTAAATTTTTATGGGAAAAAAAAAATTCTAAACAAAAAAGTCATGAAATATTTAATGCACCTAATTTTTCTTTGTCATCAATACTAAAAATGCATAAAGCTCAGCCTGTTTTTAAACAGAGAATATGCATTCCCAGCTGTTGTAAACCAAATTACTCTACTTACATTTGACATAGAAGTAATTTATTTTAAGTTGTGAAATAAATACATTTTTAATTAAAAAATTGTTACATGTGGTTTTGATATTCAGTTACAACAACTGAAGCCTCTGTTAGCTTATATTTAATTGCCATTTAAAGTCCAAAGCTTAGCAGTACTCAAAAGAGAATTACTGTTTTGGTATAAAAACTTCAGCTCATAAGCCTGTCTTAATAAAAACCCAAAATCTGGCAACAAAATGTCATTGTAAAGTGTTTGCTTTATATACTGCTGAGAAACAGTTTGCAATGTTAGTATTTCAAAACAAATAATTTTGTAGCATTTCTCAATTGCCATTTTTAGTTTAAAACATGAAGAATACATTTGTATTCCTAAAAATAAGTAGATGGAAGTTTGTAAGAGATTCAAGAAAATAAATGGCATTATTTTTTAATATCATATTCTTTGATATCACAAACATCACAGTCAAGAATGACAGTGCAGAATCTGCCACATTATGTGGGAAAAACAAACTAAATGCCTCTTGGTTTGACCATGAGATACCCTAGTGTATTCACAGAGTACATTTCAATTTTTAGTTTTATCTTCCTGCATTATCTCTTTCTCTTTAGCAATTTTGGTGGCCGATAACTGTTTACATCCCTTAGTAAGTGCTATTGTGAGAATTTCTGTTACCAGAAATTATCCTTTTCCTCTGGACAAAAGCTGCCTGCTTATCTACCTAAGTTTTCATTCTAAACTCATCTCCATACTATTTCTGTGACCACTACAACCCCATGGCTAGCAAAGTGAATGGCACACAGCATGGAGAAGACAGAAGCGCCGAGTCTGTTTCCAGATGTTTCCCTCTCTGCTGCTCTGCCAGAAGGAGCGATCAGGGCTCGCCTGCCAAATGTGGCAAAATTCTCTCATGGCACAAGTGAAATCTTGGCTTTGCTGAAACCTGTGGCACAATGCCCATCCTATTCAGCAGAGCCAGGCTTGTGGCTCTGCAGTGGTGAAGGGGAAGGACATGACAGCCTGATAAAGTGAGGAGGGAACTGGGAAAAGGAAGCAGACACCATGCACGTGGGTGAGGAGAGGGTGTGAAGGAAGTAGGTAGCGACAGATCTTAGGTCTTTGGTCACACTTGACGTGGTATATAAAGGTGGATGATATTCACAACATTACTGAAATTATTTATTGACCAGAGTAGGCAAAACGACACACTCATGATTCTATTTTTCTTTATCTTCTTACATAATTTATTCTTATGCCTAACCTGAGTCCTGTAATATTTCATCACTGTGCTTTTTGTCCCTCTTTATGCCAGAGACTTTCTTACTACATATCATCCCCATTCATCATGTCATATTTAAAATTTAGACAGTAAGATCACTTGGAACAAAGCTATATCTCATGGAAGCTCCTGAACAGAGCCTGCAGCACATTCTTCTTTCCATGCAGAACAATGAAATCAGTGCAAGTTTATTTTCATTCTTCTGTTTGTATAGCAAGAGATGACAGAATTAGGTTTCCCAGAACTTAATACTCTCAAGATATCATTTGATTTTGCTATCCTTGGACCCTCTGCATTGTGCAGTATTGCCTTCATTTGTAGATTGCAGTTCTTTAAGAGAGCAGCTGAGGCAAACAATGTCAAGGATATTTTCCCCCAAATGCTCTTTCCATCATTCATTATCACTTCAGAAATGAGAATACCACCATCAGCAGTTCCTGGGTGAAAGACTATGGAGTTCCCTGTCATCTGCCATCTAGCTTCACATCCCCCACTAGTGATCTGACTTAATACCAGCCGTCATCAGTTTGATTTTTGTTCTTTTCAGTTTTAATCTGACACATCTGCCAACACATCAAAAGCTTTGTAACACCAAACTCCTCACTTCATAAATTCTCTTTCCTTTTGATGACATGATCCAGATTCACAGCCTCACAAAATGTCTTTTGGAGAGGAATATGAGAGTCATCTGACCCATCCAGAAGAAAGAATAACTGTACCCACACCAATTCTTGCCTAATCTCCTGTGGCCATGGAAACCTGGAAACTCCTTTTTTCTTTGGCAACCTTTCACTTACTGGAAGACTGAATACCATGCTTCTTAGTTTACCAGCACTAACTCAGCTCATCTCCTGTGATTATTTTGTTACCACGTCTGACATTTCTGGGCATTTTGATGTCCTTTCCTTTGTTTGTTTTAAATGTAATTTGTTCTGCACCATTACATCATATGTTTGATACTTCAGTGCAGACTCCCTAGGGCAGATGTCAGCCACCTGACTAGAACAGTTTGCTGAACTGCAGGTTTATTTCTCAAACCCAAGATTATGTTTATTGCCAGTCACCTTATTGACATAATCGTAAATGGATTTGACAGTGGAGACTGCTTCCTGCTTCTTTGGACCTCCTAGAAGGCCTCTGGAAGAAGAACTCTCTGCTCCTGGCCTGGATGCAGCCTGGCATCCAGAATCTACCCCTCTTCTATATTATTAGGTGGTGAATTCTTCCTAAACAGACTATTACTTATTCTCAGCCCTGCTACTGCCCTGGGACATTAAAAATAAAGAGAAGAAGTTGGTAAGCTGCAGAGGGGAAAGGCAAACTTGGCACGCATAGTAGTAACATTTTAACTCATACTATTTCATGCACAGATGTACTGCAAACCTCAAAAAAATATCGGCCTCAAAAATAAATTCACAGAAAACGATCAGCCTTTAATGTTTTCCATACCCTAGATGACTACCACAGCATTGAAGACCAGGGAAAAGTCTGACATCTATCAGGGTGGAGAGTAAAGGCTGCAGAAGAAGACATTTACAGGGAAAATAAAATGTTACGGAGCAGCACATGCAAAGACACTACAGCAGAAGGTGTTTTGGTGAAACTTCCCTCTTATTCCTTCACTATCACTTCCTAAACTATGGATGAATTTCAAGGATGGCAACAGGTTTACAGATAACCTTAAGTCATGCAAATTTATTGCTACACCTAATAAATTCTCCCTCTCCTATTAATTTGTAGATTAACAGGTGTAAATTTGATTCTAGTCCTCAGTAATTCCACAAGAGAATACAAACTAAAATAACACATTGTTTAAATTAATAAAAAGGATCTGTAACAGTATGTTGAGAATTATGTAATAATCTATGTCAACTATTGTTGATTAAAGTTGTTGATTTGATGTGAAAATATTTAGAAACTGACGATAGTTTAAACACAAGAGAGAAAATTTATTTTCAACTCTCAAAATTTTAAGTTTCATGTATCAAATTTTTCTATAACGTTCATCCATGAGGTTATGGCTTATCTTCTCTATCTCATTCTTTCCTTGGTGCCCCTTTGCCAGGCTTTCCAGGCAGACAGCAGTTAATATCTTCCCTATCACAGTATCAGCTGCAATGTTACTTTTGTCAGGAGAGACCTTCTTTAGAGCTCTAGTGGTTGATATGTATCAATGTTATAATTTGCTCCAAGAAATTATTGGATAGATCATGAAAAAATTACTGAAGAAACTGGGTTTTTCATTTGTAAAAATTTCAAGACTTAATTAACCTAACCTTTCCACTCTGAATGGTATGATAAATCAAAAGCAGAGATTTTCATGCATCCAAATAAAAAGAAAAAAATCTAAGCAAAATTGTTTAATAATGCATCCTTCAATATTCTAGATTTTTTCCTTTGATTTTAAACTTATGACATGAAATTTTTAACTTTTTTTCTTTAAACTTTGAAACTCTCATGATGAAAAACATTGATATTTCATTTTTAAATCTCTTAATTAAGGCACATCAGTGGTCACTCATGCCAAAAGTGTTGAAACTAGCATACTCTGAATTTTCCACTTCCCTACGAATGCTTCAATTATAAGAACAAACCAAATAAAATGCAAAACAAACACCTTTCACTGAAAAATTTCTGTGCATTTATAGTAAAAAAAATGAAAAAAAAAAAAGTTTCAGAATTAAATTATTTCCCCTGAGAACATGACAGGTAAAATGGGAGGAAGGAGGACAGAAGACAGTGAGAAAAGAAAAAGAAATCAAAATCTGGGGACTGTTGGGAAGAGGTAACACCTGACACCCTTTAAAAAACTGTATTGTGTTCCCATTGTATCAGGTAAGCACTAAATACCAAAGGTCATTTTTTTAACTTTCTGGGAATCTCTCCCATTCCATGCTCATGCATTTATGTTTTACACAAATTAACATGTGACTACTACACTAGATGGCTAATGGAATATATTTAGCAATGTGAAAGTTCAAAATCCCTTACAAGTGTTAAATGAGGTACCATCACCTCCACTGCCAAAAAGGCTGCCAATGGCATGTCAGAGACAACATACTTTCCAAATGAGTCGACTAGGAAACAGTGGTGTCTCACTCTAGGAGGATGAGCAAATTCCCAGAAAAGAGGCTGCCTAGGTCAGTTATATCCTCCACGTCTCACAGAAGTGCTGCCAGACAGCTACCTTGTGCAGAGGACTACGCAGGAACAGTGTAATATATCACTCACAGCTCCAGTGTCCTTATAAGCCCAGTGAGCTTATCCAAGAAGAGACACTTGTAGCACTTGCCAGTAGAATCAATAGAGTGAAATTAATCATCTACTGCTGGCTGAACTCAGTAGAAGCCAATGTGTGCTAGAGTCAGAGGAAAGGCAAGACAGCTGCACTTTTTATCTGCCTCAAGATTGTCTTTGACAGTCTCATAGTCAACATAATTTGAGAACTTCATAATATTGTTCAGCTATGCCAAGCCTGAACAAACCGTCACTTTTGGGTGTTTGCAGAAGCCAAAGACCACCAGAGGACTTTATCTTTTCCTTTTTCCTAAAGGTGTTGGGAAAGAGGAGAATCTGATGTCCACTGTCCCTTACAGGGAGACTCTTAGGGTTCCCAGTAGAGCATGAAGGGTCTAGCATAAAAATGAAGAAAACCTAAACCTGGTTTCATCACAGTCTTCTTGTCTGATCTTGAGAAGTCAAGCTCTGTACCTAGTGACTCACTTTACCATCTGCTCAACATCATAGGAGTACTGTGAGGATAAATATATTATGAGTAGGAGGCACTAAGTTACTACAGTGATGAAGGCAATATAGTATGTTGGCTATGAAAATGAAGGTGTAATTGTAGTTTATGATACATTCTTGTGCAATAGTAGTAGAGAAAAGCCAGCATAGGCTTTAGTAGGTGGTAGCTTCCACAAAAAATATTTTCCAAAGAAGCTGAGAAGCTATGTAAGAGCTCTTGATTCTGTTTAGTGATAAATTTACTCACCTCAGAAGAGACTTAAGCTAAATTTCTCACACCATCAGCTGCTTATTTACATAAAGTAGGAGAGCTTCAACAATGTAAATACAGAATAATCCACAGTCAGTACAGAAGGTACCCAACAGTTACTCAGTTGGGCTGGGCTGTACTTGGCTTTAAGATCTTGTCCAGAATAATTTGAAATAAGAAATTAAAACCATATCTTCTGTGTTCCCCAGCAACTACATTGTTTTTTCAGTTTCAGTAGTTTCAAAAAGTATCATTCTGACTTTTCCCTGCACAAAATACTTCTTTTCAAAATTACATCCTTGTTTCTCTCATCCTGATGATCTTTTATTTCTTCCTTTGTACAGAGGACAGCAAGGACAGCTTTGAATATGAGAGGCAAGCTTCCTTTGTACCCTCAACAACTTTTTAGTTTCTTCTATACACCACCACAGCAGTTTTTTATTTCACACTGTTACTAAAAGCATCTTGGTTGCTAAGGTATTTTGCTGTGGTGAACACCACACTCTTAATATTTGCTTATTATTTTTTAACTCCATGACTGTCCTTATACATAAAAAGTATGAAAGAACAAACTGTTAAAATCTGCTGATGACCTTCAAAATAGACTGTCTGCGCTCAAAAAACTTTCATCACTCTATGTCTCAGTATTTTTATCTACAAAAACAATTAGAATAGCTGCCTCTATTCCCTGGGTTTGTTCATTCATAATCATTATTTGAAAAGAGCTCTAAGTTTCTAAAATTAAATGTACTATACAAATGAAAAATATGTTCTTTTCCTTTGTTTTATTTAAAATCTTTATTTCTTTATTAACAATGACTGTGAGATTGTTGTTGGAAACTGATGAACAATTTAAATATGTATTTTCTATTTTTTGTACATAGAATTCTTTAGAGACTTTCCAAACAGTTATCCAACCTTTGAATAAAAGACTGTATGCTACTTTTTTACAAAGCACAGAGAAGTCATTGGAGACAACGGCAAGCAAGACTTGCTGCTTACCACAACTGAGCCTTAATTGCCTAAATTAAAAGCAAAAAAATAAAAATAAATAAGTCAAACTTGGCTACAGTCAAAGGAATTATTCCAATTCCTCCACAATTACTCCTTGAACTTAGTGTGTCAGGCTCATACCATGGGAACACTACTTTGGCCACTGTAATTGAATTACAAAGAAATTTATGTTGTGCTTTTTGCCTTTTTTCCACCAACTGGTATCTGTATCGGTCTTACAAGAGAACAGTTTTGAGAGGAGACAGTTTGCACAGAATAATGTTTCCTAGAAATTTTCACAAACATAAATGCATATATTCTCCTTGTGGGTTTAAGTTTCTAAATTATATTCCTTTCTTCATGGTATTGACTAGCATAATACTTCTTTTATGTTCTGTATTTTGAGAAACTTTCTCATTTTCAGGAAGGATTAGGTAAAAAATTAATTTCTTCTATGAACAACAGAGATGAAAAGATTTTTCCCACCCCCCTCAAAATTCGAAGCTCATTTTTATTTGAAAAACACATCAGCCAATAATGTTGGGAATAGCTAAGGCCTGCTGTGCAAACCTACATGTAGCAGTGTGAAACCTGTCACTCCAATGTTTATTTGTTCTTCTGGGCACTCAGCAGGTGGTAAAGGCCTTAAAGCATCTAGGGAGACAAAAAGGGTATTTGAATTACCATTTCAAATCATCTCTTCCTTAGGAATTTTTCCATATAATCTTAAAAAGCTGTTAGCACTTTAAAAATACCTTTTTCTGTCTATTTGGGTTTTGGTTTTTTTGTTTGTTTGTTTGTTTTTGGGGGGGTGGGTTTTTTTGCAGATTACTTATCAGTAATTATAAATATCATACTTTTCTCCCAGTTTTCATTCCAATTTGCATGTATTGGTCTATAGGCCTTGACAGGAGCAGTCATCCTCATGAGTAACAATGACTTCACATGTATCTGAAATATCCATTCTATTCTATATAAAGCTGCAGCAAAAAGTACTCAAACAAAGTACACAAAAAATGTCTAGCCATGATAGAGGACATTGAAAGTGGTCTGACAGATTGACCATCTGGAACAGGTTGCCCAGAGAAGTTGTGGATGTTTCTGTTGTGGGGCTTTGAGCAACCTGATCTAGTCAAAGATGTCCCTGGCCATGGCAGGGGAGTTGTTCTAGATGATCTTGAAAGGTTGCTTCCAACCCAAACTTTTCTATGATTTTGTGATTATGTGAAAATTATGTAAACTTCAGCTCACTAAGTTTAGCCTTTTTTCTTTTAATCTTTATAAACAGTATTCCTATATGCTAGGGAAACCAAGCCAAATATAGCTAGGACTGAATAGGCTGAAATACTTCAGGAGCTTGTGCACTACAATGCAAGTATCTTTGAAATAGTGGTTGCTAATGACATGAGTAGCAGCAGGCTGATGGATAGTGATGCAATAGCAACCTAACATGGCCTGCTGTGACAATCTTCTGGAATGACATCATCTCTCAGGCCAGATAAACACTTAAGAGATGAGTGAAGAGGGGTAAGGCTTGATGAAGCTCTGAGCAACCTGCTCCAGTTGAAGGTGTCCCTCTAGAGGTCCCTTCCAACCCAGACATTTCTATGATTCTATGACTAGTTAACCTGATACCTAGATCTTTCTTCCAAGCTCCTATACCAGGCAAAACAGAACTTTGGCCGCACTGTTCACATAGAGCAAATGAATACAGTTTTTAAATAGATGGCATATGACAAATTTTCCACATTTGTTTACGTAGACTCTTTTAGTTAAGAACTTGAGGTATGTTAATATGAAATAAATTAAAGTGCAAGTATAGAGTTGGTTATTATTGGCTATTAATGGCTAACAGCAGCAAAACTAACTGACCCACTGTTACAATTAATTTTTTAACTTTCCACCCTTGTGTAACAGGACCTAGTACAGACCAATGCAGTAAACCACTGAAAACTATTCCTGCAGACACAGAAAAATATGAAGAGATTCTTCACTAGAGCTTTGCAGTTGCCTGTTCAGCTCTTATGCACGCACTATACATCTTAAGATGTGTAGGTTTCACAAGTACAAAGGTTTGGTTTTTTTCTCAAAAAGGAAAGAAAAAAAAAAAAAAAAAAAAAAAAAAAGAAGTAAAGTTCAAAAAAAAAAAAGTTCCGGTCTAGATATGCCAAAACATATAAGAATTTTTTCTCTAGTTCAGCTGAAAAAATGTGTGTTTATTGATTTTTAATTAAACACATTCTAGTTTTATTAGAGCTTGTTGCAAATACTTCAGTTTAACTTAGAAAATGTTAAAAACTACTTTGAAAATTAAATTAAACATTCTGAATCATCCAAATTATGATATTTTCTTTTTTCTTCATTTTTCTTTTAAAACTGCAAACATCACTTTAGGGATGAATCAAAAAAAAAATTATAATATTTTATAATTTAACTGAAGAATATGCAAATCAAATATTTATAAATATAGACCTCAGAGTAGTCCTAGAATTTTTAAAGTAAAAGGTTGAGACTAAAAGGCACGATGCATTCCGATTCATATTTCTCTGCGTGAGTTGCAGACTTACATAACCAAAGGATAGATGGTTATGTCAATATTTAGCCTGTTTAACCATTTCTTTGGATGAATGGTATTTTAGTACCCAATGCTATCTTTGTAGCACTTTTCCCAATTCTAGGTACTAAACAAACCTCTCCTCTGCCTTCACTGCAAACTCTCACATCTAAGGTACGTCCCATGCCACTTAACTAAAAGAATAACACTTAAAAGAAAATGTATTTCTAACGAGTCGTTAGTTCATTAGTTACTTTGCAGTAAAAGAACTAATGGTCAGGGTTCATTAATTGCATGAAACATCCTCAGAAAGAGGATAGCTGGAGCTGCAGTTATTGCAACTGTGATGTGAAAATTAAGATAGCGGAATCTTCTTTATGGATGAGTGTCGTACGTAAGACATTCCTAACAGTCAGAAAGGTTTTTGCATTTATCATTCAGACCAGTACACAGTTCACAACAGCACAGCAAAGTACAACAGAACATAAGGAATCAATGGCACTGCATTTACCTATTTTGCTGTGAAAAAGCACTACACTATTAGTTACAGTAAATTGTACATCAGATATGTTATATAAAGGACTCAGCAATCTACGCATTACTCATAGTGAAAGGCTGAGCTATAGATTAATTCTTTAGACAGTGTCTACAAAATATTGAGAAAAGCTTTATATCCACAAATGGAGATCATGCATTTCCTATTTTGTGTTGCAATCAGCCCAAAAACACTCAGTACTTTAAAGATTCAATGTTTTATAGGAGCTATACCTCTGCCCTTAAGATAATACTTTTTAAAAGAATGTGTGTGAGAAGCTTTCCAGTTGATGAAGAGAAAAAAAGCAGTGCCAGAAATTTTCAGACTGTTAAAAATATGCTTCATAAAATACTCTATAAACCTTGCAACCTATCTCAATGTTTGCAGGTTTTATAGAATGCTATATATTACATATCATCAAGATAGGTGCAAATGCATCTGTGAATGTGTATACTAGCACAGGGATGCATCAAAATGGTCCTCAACTTGGATCATCCATCAAGAGGGTATCTCCCAGTGGAATACCAAGGACTCTCTGAATTTCCCAGTTTTGGTTCAATAATCCTTAATCTGACATCAAATCAGTTTTCTTTCTGGAGATAGAGCTGCTAGTGGACCAAATTCTAATCTCACCTGAAAAGCAGATATGGTTTGGTTCTCCAATTTTATGTAACCAAAAATAAGAATGCTTCTCTTACAATAGCTTTAAAAACAATCTGGTTAATGCTGTCCATATGTGAAATATGAGAATTCTAAGAGACACTGCTCAGCTCTATTTGACCATATAATTTGCATTATGCTCACAAATTCAAATCAATAGTGATATGGCAGAATCTATTTTATCATAGGTCTATGTCAGACAGCAAATTACAGATATATTTTTTTCCAGCTTTCATATACACTTTTCTAAAGTACTAATTAGTTCTTTAAAGACAAGAGAGCAAAGTGATCAGTGACTAAGAAAAAAACTGCATCCATTCAGTTTTATTGCTCAACAGCTTTAGCTTTTAACTTGGGAGTTTTATACTTCGTCACATAAAAAACCAGAACTAATTAATTGTATCACCTCTACATGAGCCCAGTACTAACTGTGAGGTTAAGCATTTAACTGGAAAGCTTTTACCTATGTACATTTTTAACATATCACAGCATGTAACTTATCTTCAAGGCAAGCTTTACATTTTAATCAATACAAAATCCATTTTTCTTACATCAAAAATTCCATCTAACTTGCTTTCATGATGCACTGTTAAACCTGGGGGGGCAGGATTGTTTTGATGCATGGTTTTCTACAAAGGGACTTCTGTATGTTTTGCATTCACGAGTATAATATGCAGTAATTAAACCTAAATTAAACAGAGCTGGGCATCTTAAGTTTCAGTAGGATACTCACAAAATTTCAGAGCAGCAATTTTACAAGCAAAGGAAAAAATCAACTGGCGTCACAGGCAAGGAATAATAGTGTATATTAGGAGGGAGAAAGCAATGAACCACTATATTTTAATTTCATATTGCATACACGGTACTAAAGCAAGCACTGGCCTCCCTAGTGCATAAGTACATATGAAAATGCATCATTAGCATGTTTTCCTTCCAAATAATATATGGAAGAGAAAAAATAAAAGACAATAATTTTACGTTAATATTACCAATAGTTTCAGATTTTATCTTAAACCAGAAATTCTCAGCTCATTAAATTTGCAGCAGAAAATCCAAGAACATTATTTTTCATTATATACATTTAATAACATCTGGATAAAAAATATGCTACAGTCTTGTGGAAAGCAGTGCCTTAGAGATCATTGTTAATTTTGACATTCAATTTCTC
>JANHGN010019636.1:13951-30535 GCA_024605025.1 Megaceryle maxima | reverse complement strand
ATAACTGTGCATCTAAGGCTTTTAAAAATTTTGTTTACATTTTAGGAAGCAAACTAAGAACACCCATCTGTAGCAAGTCCTGTTATACCACAGTGTCAGTAAAACAGAGGCACAAGGCACATGAAATTTTGCACACAGGGCTGCAAAAGCAGTAATAAAGCAACAGGTTCTACTTCATCTCCAAATTCCTTGCAAGACCCATGGTATCTGAAGTCTCAAACTACTGTTAGTCAGTGCAAGTGAACGCACTGATTGCAAATCAGAACTGAAGCCTTAACTAATCGAAGCCTAGTAATTCTTGACATTGCACTAGAGACCAAATTCTTAGACAGTGTAACTTCTGTCACATTGTGTCCTACTGATGTAAAGGCTGGTAGCCAAATTTACAGATGATGTAATAACATATCCTGACTCTGATGCAAATATCTGCTTTGTCACTTAAAAAGACTCTAAAGCAATCAGGTTTACAAAATGAAATTACTGCATAAAATGCTTCAGTGCTGAGATTAGCCGTGACCTTTCTTCATCTGATGACTTTTCTAAAAATGATGGACATTGATCCGTGGCTCAAAAGTTAAAAGAAGGTATTTAGGATCTGAAAATATAAATTAGGCTAATTCACATGTGGTGCTAAAGTATGGTGTGCAATTTGATTTTTATAATTCTGTCAAAACATTATTCAGTTGTAACTGTACCTTCCTAAATGTGGGATGATAATTTCCTTTACAGGAAATCACTCAGAAAGGTTTCTAAGGAAACCAGGCAAGCACACCAAACTAATACCAGGTTTTATATGACAGTGAATGCCACACAAGAAGAGCTGAAGAGAATTTTCAAGGGAAAATACTGTAAATGTGAATAAAGATAAATTGAGGCTTAAACACTGACTCTGTTAGAGAATTTTCCACTTCTTACTTAAAATATCTAACTAGGTTAAAGAAAAAAAAAGGTATGCAGCACATGAACAGGAACATGCACATGAACATGAGCAGTTGCATGTGAGAGACAACTTCTTTGGTAAAATCTAAATGTAACTGAAAGAAGATGAGAAAATGTAGATTATTTTAATGGCAAACACTTTTCGAATGGGCAAAGCAAGTGAAATGGGAGGAATCTCAACATTGCATTAATGACAGACGCTTTCATGGTTTGACTACAGTTACCTAAAAATATGGCCAAAGGAGACAGAAACTGCATGCAAGGAAACTAGATGGGAATCTTTTTTTTTATGTACAAAGCATGTCCAGCCTGATTGCTGTTAAAAGTCAGACTCCCAATAACATAAAAGGGGAGAAGGTATGCCTGGATTTCTATTTTTTCAAACTTCAGGGGTATTTGAGTGCTTTTAACACATCCTTGAATGTCTTTAATTTAATATTCCTTTGTGGAGGCTGTTACTTTCTTCTTCTCCAACAGTGCTAAGCTGCTCCCTTGATGTGTAAGGGACCAGGGGCAGACAGGTTGTTCAAGCAGTGTGGGGCAATGACCAGGATTTAAGGTGTCCTGCTGTTTAGAATGCAGGTGCAACATCTTTTAAAAATTAATAATCAGGCTGGATTTTCCCCTAGATGAAAGCAGGGAGAAGGGACAAATGAAGTCACGCTTACTGGGACCTGGGAGCAAAGCAGGTGACTGTACACAACTCTACTATGGCAGGTGCTAATCATGAATAATAAAGAGGCTCTGTGCTTCACACCAAGCATTTCTTACAAATGAAAAAGATGTAAATGTTTGTGATTACATGAGAGGCAGGCTCTCCAGGAAGAATAAATACTTTCCATAAGATTATCTCATATTGTTGGGAAAAGTCACGCTTCTGGAGGATGCAAACATTTCCTCGGGCATCTATTGTTATGTCCAGATTAGGGGCCAAATGGGAGATCACCTGCAGTGCAAGGCAACTCACTTTCCACCCACCTCACAGGCTTTCTTCCTGTTGACATTAAGGTGCAGGAATGGGGATGCCCACAGTGCTGTATATGGTACTTCCAAATAAAATAACCCTGGGGTATGTTTTACTGATCTTAAAAACTGGGAAGATCGCTCTGGTGCCGTATGTATAACCAAGCTTGTGATTATGTAGGTGTCACAGCGTATCATACATATCATATCTTCTTCTAAATTTACACTTTTCCAAAGGTATTTCAGAGTTCATGACTCTATTGATGGGATCTAGATAACCAAATATCGTGGTATAAGTCCTCTGTTTATCCAGGATATAGTCTTTGGGTTTCTTTACAGGAGATTGTCTCATGATTAATAAAAATATATTGCTTTCTATAAGACTTTGGTCTTTCTCTTGATGGGATACTAAGTAGATAGTCATATTTCAAGTTCCAGTCACAGAACTCTTTCTAATATTTTCTCAATATCTGATTTGCTTAGCTGGACAACTTGTATGATGCATCAAAATCTCTCTTACTATAATTATTAATACCTCAAGAGCACACAAATCTTTGACTTACAATATAAGCTCTTCTCTCTAGATATATACATCAATTAGTTTACCACTGCTTGGATATCTTTATGGCATTGTAAGCCACTGGGATATGTCTTTAACAGCTTCAGATACATGTCCTTTGGATTACTTTATTATAAAAAGATCAATCAAAAATATTGAACAAATTATTTCACTTATAAACAGAAAATATTCACTTATTAATCACATAGACAGATTTTTTACCTTCCTTTTTCAGTGGTGTGTTTGACTAGCAACCTATTGTTTCTGAGGTTTTTGAGATTCATGCTGAAACTGATTTAGAAGTAAAACAATTTTACAAAGATATGAGGATATGTTTAATTATGCTTAGCTGATCTTTATCCAAGAATTCCTTTATGGAGATATCAAAAACCCTATGTTTTGGGTGCAACCAACTGCAGGGTCTTAAATATACCCTTATAAACAGAAGGACATGTACCCCTCACCTGAACTTTGCAGAGGATGAATCCTTTACCAACCTTTATGCCTTAAAAGGAAGGAAACAGAACACATTTTGCTGTCACAGATGAAAACTTTTGGTGAGAAAAAAGCTTTTGTATTTTTTGCTCCAGAAAACAAACCAAAACAAAGAGCAAGCATTTCCCTCTCTGAATTTACCAAAAGAGAATCCCTGTCTATCCACCCACGTGCAGAAGAAGAAATGCTTTTTTGGATGCTGTTGAAGAAGGAATTCAGTTACCTATTTTCTTATCAATAAATCAAGCTCTCAAGATTCATATCTGATCTCAAAGTAAAAAGCACCTCCTTATTTAAAGACGTTTTAATATATATTTGTCCTTGTGAAGGTAATCTATTTTCTCCTTTTCACAAACACACATTTAATGAATATCTAAACACTTGATGATTTATCAGATACAGGAGAGGAGAAATTAATGTAAATCATAAAGAAAATACTACACGCCCTCCATAAAAAAAAACCCCTAAGGCAAAAAACAATCAACAGTTTAACTAGTAAAGGCAGATGCTAAATGGTCACCTATTTTCCATCTTGCCATCAATGCCAGAATAGTTCTGTAGATATAAGGAGCAAGCCACTGAGCCAGATCCTGCTGTTCACGAAATATGTTTCACAGCGATTTAATTGTTTTCCTCAGTGTTGTACTAAAAGCAGGGGAAAGACAGACAGAAACCTACTGTAATGAGATAGATTGCTTCAAGAGGATCCAGTCAGAAAATGTTTTGTGTAGCTTTGTTTTACTACAGCAACTGTAGCTACTCATTATCTCCAATAAAGAAGTAAACTTGCAAAATGAAATTTCAGCAGTTATATACAGGCAATACTGTAGATTATAATGTACCATAAAGATAAATAATGCCACTTGGAAATGAAAGAATGCTATGCTATCAAAATATAATCAAATGACTGTATATACACACATTTGAGAAAAATGTCTGCCTGCTATAGACAGACATTCTATACACATTCAGATTTTTTGCCTTTTTTGCTCTATATCTTTGACAAAGAGGATTGCTGTAATATCATTTCACTACAGGACACTTGCAATTGGCTTCTTGTGACACTCACAAAGCCTAGATACTGATGTTAAAAAGGAACAGCTAAGCACTCAAAAAGAAGTTTAAAAAAATTTAAATTCTCTTTGTTTTGAGGGGTAGAAATTATTTATATGTGACAGATATTCTTTGTATTAATGGCTGTTTCTAAATTATCCATTTATATATGCAGAAATATATCAAAAAAGCAGATCAAGCTTATTCCAATGTCCTCGTTTGAAAACTTCAGATTGTCTTGCTACAGCCTGTTCAGATGATGCTGTTTCTCTGTTTTGAAGAACAGATGGACTTTGACTTTGTGTAGGTGTTATACTGTTACACCTCCATTTTTTTATTGCTTATGCAAAAAAAAAAAAAAATTATTATGGGTGTCCTTTTATCAAATGATGTGCTGTAATTTTTCCACAACAATACTTGCTGTTGCATTTAAGTAAGTCGGAGCCTGATATTGCAACAAAGGTACCCACCATAGTTGTCTATATCTACTCTGTCTTCAGTGGCACATGCATGAGGGATTCAGTACAACATCTAGTCTTTTTATTGCTTTTTTTGTCTGTGCAGGAAGGAAAAGAGCCAAATCCTTGGATGATCATTTCTTAGATTTGAAAAAGTAGGAAAGAAGCTTTAGTATCATTGAGGTGCTGCAGATGTAAATTGAAGAGAGTAATGCAAATACCCCAGTAAGTGGGCAAGTCAGGAGACAGTCATGGCTTTGCCATGCAGAGCATCTACATACGTGCTTCACACATTAGAAACTTCTCCCACTCTGGGCTATCTGTTGAAAAATTGCACAAATGCATATCTGCAGATTCAGATGAGTCTTTTACTACACTGAAAGCAGTAAAATGTTCATTATTTGGTTATTGACACAGATATTCTAGACAGAAGCTAAACTTCTGGCTCTTTTTTCCAACTTGAGAGGAACAATGATGGTTTATAATAGAAAGAACCTGGCCTTTTAAAGGAAAAGATGGATAAAGCCTGAAAAATGAAAAAAAAAAAAAAAAATCTCTTTGCCTCTAATTTAGATGGCTAAACCAATTTAAACTAAAAGTCATTTTCTAGACTCTCACAGGATGAAATCCCTTTCTAACAATTTTGTTGCTACAATAAAGCCTTGAAAAATCAGAACGTATAATGGGAGCTGTGATAGACCATTAACTATAGTAGATGCTGCCGTAAAATAGCAGGGAAGCTGTCAGTGGGAATACAACTTTCAAGCGATTTACTTTTGTAGTTATGTAAGAATATTAAATAAAGGTAATATAATACAGGAAACCCTACTGTATTAATTTTATTTTACAGGTTTTACTGTACCTGTTTTCCTTCAAAGCCCCCTTTCTCATTATCTCATCAATATTTTTCTTAATAGGTAAAAATTCTTCAAACAAATTGGACCATTGTACAAAGGCAGATAACTCAAAGAAGCATGTTTAAACCTGAGTATTCAAAAAGCATTCTCATCAGTCCCATGTGTTTTCAAAAGCTAGTGCAGTCTTGCTGCTGGGACATACCTGATGGGACATTTCCAACATATGACTGGTGTTGGGAAGAACACATTAGGGGTGAAAATGGAAGCTGCCTCCAAAACTCCATCAGCTCCTCTGAAGAGAAAAGGCATCTGACAGTTTCTCACATCAGTAACCATCTGATGTGCAGTAAATTATTTGCCCACCATTGCCTTCTTTATGTCCTGCTAAGGAGCTGTGGATTTTCAGTCTTCTCTGGTTCACAATTAATACACTATCCAGAGTGAGTGGGTTTTTTTGTTTGTTTATTTAGTGTTTTCTTTATTATTTGGTTTTGTGCAGGCATAGGCCTGAACTAAAACACCAGGCAGACATAATCACACACATGGACTGCATGAAGCAGACTGTTTCTTCCAAATGAAATCAGAAAGCATCTCATAAAGAAATTATGTTAAATTAAGGAAATGTATTACTTGGTCTCTTTTAAAATTTCATCCTGTCTGCTCCACATTTTTGCAGTCTGTGGGTGGAAGAAAAAATAAATAATGGATTGTCACTGAAAGCATACCTGAGTCATCACAGATCTCCAGAGGAAATGAGTTCACAGGTAACAAAAGCTGTTGGGTCTGTCTGATTAAGAAGACCTGTAGGAGGCTGAATCCAGATACCAGAAGGAGATTGGGTTTCCAATCAAAACAGATGTGAGTCTCAATGGTATGGGGTGTTTTCAGCTGAGTTTAGCCCACTCAAAGTTATCACAGTCCTACCCACAGTCCTAACCTTCACAGCCATTTTTTCAGTGTAAGACCACTTCAAAACCCCAATCAGCTTTGAGCAACTTAAGGTGTAGGCTGTAACTTATACAGTTTCTCCTTTTCTGCGTTTAATTTCCCTTATATTCTAATCAATAACCAACTCTCTTCTGTATAAAAGGGCTGGGAAAACTGCATCTGAAAATCTGGTACCATCAGTTTTAAATTACATGTATGAGTTACTAATAAACATACTTGATGGAAATTCAAATTCTATTTGTGTTGTTCTCTCTCTACTTCTCTTTTAACAGAAGGATTAGCCTCTTCATTAATTTCTGAGGAAGAAGATTCAACTGATGCTTGTCACATTCTGCTTGGAAAATTAATTAATTGCTAACATAATGAATACTACTTTAGTGAGCACTTTTGAGTTTGGATTTTTTTTAGTTTTGGAGTTTAATTTTTAAAATTAGTTTAATTTTTTTTTACTTTTCTAGTCTAACTTAACGGTTATGCTTTTTTTTTTTTTTTTTTTTTTTTTTTTTTTTTTTTTTAAATATATAAAGAGTGTTTTATTTTTGTTTTTCATATTTGTTTTGGCAGCTTAAGGTGTTTCCATGCCCTGACTCCCTTTTTGGCACTCAGTTTTGTGGTGTGATAGTAAAAATTGCTAAATTTGTCTTTTTTTTCACTGACCTAGTACCACCACCTATCTGCCTCTATAAGTTATCTTTGCTATCTGTACTATCAGTACTATCAACAAGAAGTGACCTTTGAGGTGTTCTCTAGTAATAAGTAGTGCAGTTCAATATGGCTCAATTTGTGATGTGTGTGGTGCTGACATTCTGATGTACACTGTATTTATGGTTTGAGGGAGGCTTAGCGTGATTGCACGGACTGCATATCTATTAGCAGCTGAACCACATCTTCCAGTTGAATTTCATCCTGAAGAAATCTGGTTCACATGCTCTGAGGACACTTGGTAATGTGAATCAAAACTCTGAACCAAACTGATCAGGAGATTCACTTCAAAAGAGTAATCTCAGTCAGAACTAAAATACTAAAATTTTATAAACCTTTTATACAAGTGATGGTTTAGAGTGGATTCAAGTTATTATCTGACAGAACATTATAGTCATCTATATAACCATTGTCTTTAACCAGTCTCAATACACCTGTCAGTGGAAAGACTAATCCAGGCTACAAGCTTCATGGAACTCAAGACTTTGTGTTCAAAAAGCTAATTCAAAAATATCTAATTAGGTTTGTGAAAGGTTCAAAGCTTTAAGTTTTCTGGAAAACCTCCACTTGGCTCAAGTTGTGCTATTACATAAACTCAGTAAAAATCCCCTTTTCCAGAAAGCAGGCATCCACTCAAGTACTCTAAACAATTTGTCTTGCTAGTGTAGTTTATACTAAAATAAATCAGTAAGATCGCACAGATCTTGGTTGAAAGATACTATGGTCCTACTACCCCTTTATTACATAATAGCCTTCTGGTGATAGGATTTGCTGAGAAAACAGAAACTGGTGCCTAACCTTGCAGAATTTTGAGGAGGTTGAACTTACAGCTGCTCTTTTCCAGGACAGTGCCAAGTAGTGTGCTACAGAACAGTCAAAAATGAAAACCCCATGAAATCAAAAGGAGAGGGCCCAGGAGGAAATCCAAATCAAAACTGAAAAATGCAGTCTTCAAGGTAAAGCATCCTTTGGCTTATTGTGATGTGGGTAAAGAAATTTTGAACTTTTGCTTGCATTATAGTCTAGAGGGGCTACAGAAGGGCTAAGAAATACTCATCTATAGAAATTCTAACCTTTTTGATTAAGTCATAGGAGATCACTCGGGATGAAGTAAGCCTAAAACTTCTGTTTCCTGAATGAAGAGCGATCTTGCTGCTGAAGAGGTCATATGCCATAAAACTCAGGGCACGACTTTTGGGTTAAGAATTTCTTTTCTACAGCCATGGACAGCCCATTCATGTGAAAGAGAAAGAATTTCAGCCATACCATAAAGCCAAACTTTCCTCTGGTCTGACTTCAACATACTAGAATTCAGCACTGTGGCTGGTGTCAGCCACAGACTGTTTATCTATTGCTCCTCTACACCAACAAAGTTAACACCATCTTTAGTTTCTGTTGTTTGATTTGCTATACAGAGTCTTTGTAGCTATTCCAGGTTTAGGGTAAGAGCTGCTAGTGTTGCCTCTGCTTTCTGGATCTTCACCAAGTAAACCTCTATCATTACAGATTATCGTGTAGAATCTGACTCTTTGACATTTTATTTTCTTTCAATATAAAAAGTGTGGTAGGGTGGACACATTCTTCAACTGAATAAGTCATGAAGTAAAACAGGTTGCACAGCCTCACTAAGTGCAACTGCATCCCATGATGAGGGAAATCCTATGACAGAGTAGGCAGTACTTATTCAGAGTGGAGGACTTCAGCCTTCTTAAGTATACTGAATAAAGCCACTCTTGAGCCAAACAGAGACAATATACTCATGTCCTGAACACTCCCAACAATAAGTAAAAGTCTCATTTACAAACCAGTTCAGAAATGTATAATACTGACATTGCTCAGAGACAGCAGAGTTTAAAACCAGTTATAAATGTGATATTGCAATTAATTTTCCTAAACAACATTTCTCCATTTCTTAATTCTCTGCCAAAGTAGTTGTAACATGTGCAGAATTACTGCATACTTAATAATACAAGCTCTACTATTCACTGGTCTAAAAAAGATAGGTCTTCTGTCTTTCTCTGGTTCATTTCTTTTGTTGGCTTGAGCATCATTCATATAAATATTTAACAAACATTTATTACATATGGCTTTAAATGTTAAATTACTTTGCCTAGACAACAAGATACATGTAGCAAGTGGATTTTGAAGTTGATAAACCCAAATATTTTAGCTGTTTCTATAAGATAAATTGAAGTAAGTAAAAACAATCAACCAAACAAATAAAATCACTGCAACAATATTCTAATTATTTTGATAATTAGAAGAGGTTAAATTTTGAGGGTTTATAGCAAATTCCTCCTGTCTGTGAGTCTTTGCATCTTAGGTCTTGATGGGTTCTGTATTACAGATTATGTTTACAAGAAGTTTCAATGAAATTGAAAAAGTCAGAATGCATTATCTTCCATTCAGTCATAATCTTAAGTGAGAGAATGCCAAACAATGACTGAATTCATTTAAATATTGAATGTAACAGTTCCCTTCAAAATTATTTGTTCATACTTAGTTTTCCTATTACATGACAGAAACCTTTACAAAATGCTGAGTCCTTTAATAATCATAATACAATAATTATATGAATCATACTTTAAAAAAAATCTAACAACCACTTATAATTTGACAGTGAAATAAATAGACTTTCAAAGAATACAAGTGGTTTAATATTCCTCTTCATTCTCCATTTACTTCAGTTTACTTCTGCACACAGATCATGCTGGCCATCTTGACATTGCCCTCTCCTCCAAAGCCTCATCATGGTGAGAAAGTTCCTTCACATTTTCACACACAATAAGGTTGCTTGTGCCTGTAAATATCTCAGCTGAGTGTTATTCAGCTGAAAGAGATATCTCATGGTATTTTTTCCGATGCCACATAGATACTCATCCATGCCTCTTTCATCTGTGACTAACTGCTTGCAACTTCAGCCAGGCACTGAAAGCAGCCTCACTAGGAACATTTGGTGCCCTGACTCATGGGTGCTGGAATGAGCGAATGGGAAAAAGCTGATACATCCGGAAGAGCCTGAGGCTGAATTCTCAAATTCAATTTCCATTCCTCTGGACTACTGGAGAGATAAAATGAGTGATACAAAATCTCCAAGTCTCAAAAAAGACTTCTAGATTATTTTTTTTGAGAGCGACCTAAGTAGTCAAGAGAAGCCTGAAGAAGAAAATGACTGATAATTATATTTAGATTTCCACACACCCCCCAGTACATTTTTTTTCTGCCTTGGGATCTTTTTGGTCAATCTCTCTGAAAGCAGAAATTTCTCTGAATATGATACAATTGATAAGTAAGTATAAAGTAGCTACAATGAAGATAAAGTATTTTTCAATACAGCATGAATTTTTCCATAATTGAACAAAATCCCACACTTAGAGAGTACTTCATATTGGTTGTAGAAGAGGAGCTCAACTTTAAAAAACAAACTCCTTAAGAGTACAACAAAGGGGAAAAAAATCACAAAGGTTCCCAGAGCCACATGCTGCTTTGGAAATGCAGACTTATGCAGGATATTGTAGTGGAGAACCACTTTTAAAGAAAATACATTTTTATGATTTTTAGAGATAAATTATTTAGAATTTCATTTTCTGTCCCTTCTGTTCTGATTATTACACGTCCCTGATTAAAACATGAGGTGTGGATTTTTCCCCTTATAGAGTTTCCTCCACATTTATAATCAAAATCTTCCTATTTTATTTCTGGCTTTATTCTCAAGTTTCCTGATTTTTCCTTAGCTTTGAGCCTAACATAACAACAGTGATTTCAACTATGTTAAACCTGAACTCCACATGTGTACAGGACAGAAGAATCCAACACCTTTTAACAGAAGTTGAACTATCTTTCCCACTTTCTTCAAAGTCTGAAGTTATGCTTTTGCCTCAAGCAGTACAATTAGCCAAACATTTCCTAATTCCAGTTTATCTGAATTATTCTTGATCAGAATCCATGTGGCACTCTCCTCCTGCTGAGGTAAATATTTAGCAGCAAGCTTTGGGGAAAAAAAAGAAAAAAAAAAAAAAAAGGAAAAAAAAAAAAAAAAAAAGAAAGAAAACTTTTAAAATGTTTGTCTCTGTGAACTATATTCAAAGAACAAAGCTCAAAGTGAAGCCAGAAGTATTTAATTTCAAATGGTCTTTCAGGTTTCAGATTCTAGATAAAGATTTGTTCACATTTTTTACTGACCTAAAAATTGTCTAGTTCACGCTTTAGGTTTATTCCATCCCCTGGTTGAAGGTAAGCAAAAATAAGAGCTTTTGAAGTTTCCACTTGGCCATTTTCCTGGGAAGCAGATTTGTAGCACTAGCTAACCCATTTTTCAACAGCATGAATTCTCACTGCCCTGATTATTATGTTCTCATTTTCATTAATTCAAAGACAGTTCACAAAATTAACACAATCTAATTTGATAACAATATCTATCCACCTATAAACTGAAAAAAAAAATATATATATATATATTAGACAAGGTTCAGCTTCATAGAGAGTCATTTTTGGAAGTGTATTTCTCTTTCTAAAAAAATGGTTTAAGCTATTTTAGAAAAATCTAAGATGAATGGCTAGGCAACAGTTGCCAAAAAGTGGTGTCTCACATTTTCTTGGGAAAAATGGTCTCTCTGTGGCCCAGTTTTGCTCCCAAAGATGTAAAACCTAATTATTCCTATTGATTTCAGTTCAGAAAAATCCCATTCTAAATTAAATTCTATCTTTCTAATGTATTTCTATCTAAATGCTGCTAAAGTACATCCAATGAAATATAAAAAGAATATTCTAGAACAATATAAGCAGTTGATGTAAGACACTAACTATTGCACTGCTCAAAGTATATAACATAGCAGCTTTTTAAAACAAGGAAACTTAAACATCTAAGCTTTACACAGGCAATTTGATGTGATTTTTCTTACCTAGCATCAACGAGACAACAACCCAAGAAGAAAGGCAGATTCTTAGGTGCAACAGTCTGTGTTGTATTACCTCAGCAGCACCACAGACCCTTAGTAAGAAATGTTCCTAGTGATATTCTGCTAGAACAGGCACTCCAGCTACTCTCAGCTGCAATTGTCATACACGGTAAGAGAAGTGACATTCCAAATGACACACGCTTACACTATGTATAGCTTTCCTTTTTAAAGCCTACCCTCAGCCACAAAAGCTGCTCCCGTGCAATTGCCAGAGGCTCAGTGTTTTGTGCTTCCTTTAACTCACTCTACCAAGCAAGCTGGAAGTTGAATGAGCTGAAGTATTTGAGTGCCAAACTTTCAATTATCGTTATAGCTTAAAAAAAGCCAATGCTATTTTGAGTGCAGCTACAATAGCAGGCCACCTGTGAATAGCTGGTTGGAACACCACGTTGACAAAAGCCTCATTGGCTTACATGAACTAAATTTCCACCCTCTAGCAATAACCTAAAATGCTCAGATATAAAACTCATTTGTCCTTCGCTGGTCTCTAAAACTACATCTCTACACCAACTAGGTTTTCAAGCATTTTTTCAGACAGTTCCTCAAGAATTTAAAATTATTAAGGACATGTATGTATGCAGGGACAGACCTATGGATGTGATCTATCTGGACTTCTGCAAGGCCTCTGACATGGTCCCCCACAACATCCTACTCACCAAGTTGGAGAGATACGGATTTGCTGGGTGGACCATTCAGTGGATAAGGAATTGTCTGGATGGCCAATTGGGCAGGATTAGGCCCCATCCCTGGAGACGTTCAAGGTGGGGCTTGACAGAGCACTGCACAACCTGCTCTAGTTGAGGATGTCCCTGCTCTCAGCAGGGGGGTTGGACTAGATGACCTTGAGAGGTCCCTTCCAACCCAGACATTTCTATGATCTATGATTCTATATTAACTGATAGCACTCTCAGGTGGAGGTGACTATCATGATCTCACTGTTTTGATGGGCCACTTTGATGATCAGATTTATCTACCAGATTTAATTATTTCTACCAACAGAGCATCCCATTGCCACCATTAGCCTCTGTCTAGAGCAGCAAACATATTTGAGGCTTAAATTAAGATGCTGACAGACATGAGCATTTTACTGAAATCTGATGGGTAGAGATGCTTTCAAGGTTCTAGCTCAATGATACTTTAAATTCAAGATTCTGTCTCACAAAGACATATGCACTGTCTTAGATTGTCTTTCGAGGAAGCACTTGCTATGCATAAAATTAAACATGTATCACAGCTCTAGTAGATGTCTCCAGCTGAACATTCATCAAGTTGATATAATTTACTCTAGTATGGGTCTGTCTCTTCTTAAGCTTTCATTGGTTAACATGGGTTCCCTGGAAGATTTCCTGAAAACCAGGAAATCCTTTCCCAGCAATGAGACCATGCAATTTCCCTCACCAGCACTATCCTCTGCCACTTCTACAGTAGCTATAGTTAGTCCTTTTCCAGAGTCCAAACCTGTGGGTTTACCATTTCCTTCTTCAAGAATAGGCAATAAAGAAAGCAAACAGACACAAAGTCACAAGATCTCCATTTAAACTAATGCAGTCTATAGAATTAGATAAATTCTAAATATCTAAACTTCACTGTTTTACTACCTTAGATTTACTGTAATTCACAGAATCTGAGCAGTTTAGGATGTCTTTTTACTAGATACAGCTTTCCTTCTGACTTGTGGAGTCTCTCTCCCTTTCTCCACATCTAGCGAAGTCCTCAATTTAAACTTATCTCTCTGCTATACAATCATGACCTTCTGGTATATTCTTTCCTTGCCCTTTTGAAGAGAACTTTGAATTTCTCATCTCAAAGTTACTCTTCACACATTTTCTTTCTTTTTTTTTTTTTTTTTCTTGGGGAGTGGAGAGAAGGAGGAGAAAGTTTGGTTTTTAAGAGCATGTACTATTATCACAGAATCACAGAATGGTTTGGGTTGGAAGGGACCTTTAAAGGTCATCTAGCCCAACCCCCTACCTCTTTTTTTCATGCTGTGGACTATATTACCTATAGGCGACAAGAAAAAAATTGCTTGATGTAGGATGCTGCCATCCTGATCCCATCAATGGGATCAATCTAGGATGTCTTTCTTCTGAGAGATAAGATACTATCCCGACAGCAGACAGTGACTCCCACATCCTCAGGATATATTCAGTGATTCAGGAGAATACAGCCAGCTGTACACACACATATTTCCTATACTGTCATAACATGGTTATATCTTTTTGAAGGTCATGACTAAGCCATAAAAAGGTTCTTTCTCTAAGGTGTAGTGATGTATTTGTTTGTTACCTTATTGGACCTCATGGAAACCAAGAGCTAAATTTCTTGACAAATCCCATGGTCTTATGTAGCATTCTTAGGGTGATTCTGTGCCGTAACTGCTGTTTCAGCTATTGCTTCAAATACATTCTGAAACAGGCTTTGTTTGCCTGAGATTGAATTATAAAATCTGGCATTCCTTTTGGCTTTTTATGCTTCAGTCATATATTATCTAGATTTACAGACAGTCAGAATGAAGTATAGACTTTCTTGAGTGTATTGATTTTTTTATTGTGACTGATATAGTGGGCTCATATGTTCTTTTCTAATCCATTCCATTCACAAAATATGTGCATCTTCTTTTCTTGGCACAAGAAAGATCAAAGCTTAAATCAGGAAATAACATCTCAGAAGTACAATTGAAATCCGCAGGCCTTAAATCTGCCCTATGTCTGCCCACTTGTCTAGTGATATAGCATCATTAATAGTAAAGGGACCACAGGAGTTAAAAATGGAGTACTATCATCACAATTTCTGCCCTATTTCCCTATCACATGTAGTGAACAGCTGACCGTCTGCTTTTGAGAAGACAGCAAACTGAAGTTAAAACAGCTTGAGTTCAGGTGCTTGGTTACATCCAAGAGGTCAGTTTAAGGGGTTTATAATCTAATTTTTGACTAAGATATTAAACTACTTCTGTTACAAATGATCAGCATTAAACTATTGGAACATGTATTGATTGATTTCAGAGTTACTGATCAAGAAGCCATAAACGTTCTTGTAATGCAAGTTAATCATTTTATATGCTGTGTTCACAGACTTCAAACAGCAACATCTTTTCTATGGATGGTTCAGATTCAAGCTTATCTTCAAAACCACACTATGGAGTTCTCCGTTTATTTAATTCTTATGAAGAAATCTTACTTGAAACATAAATTTCTGAGGAGTCTGCATTCTGCAATATTTTCCCAGAATCAGAAAAAGACAAATCGTGTGGCTAACACTCTTTCTCCTCTGAATTCAAGAGCAGAGATCTTGATTCTGCTCAGTGTTCAGTGTATAAATCACAGGATAGCATGTAAACTTGTAATATTTAAGCATAAGATTTTCTTCAATTCTGATATCACTCTATTTTTGTATTCAAGACTTACTCCAACTCCTTTTTAAAACATGAAGTTCATTCTTTGTACTCTGTACAACACTAGAGTACTCGATGCTGCTGTTACTAATTATTTCAGTGTGTATAGTCTTGCTCTGAAAGTTTCATAATGCAATCTACTATTTTTCAGCTGTTATATTTATGTTGCTTCTTCCCTTTCTAAAAGTCATATAAACACAACATTGTGTTGTTTCAAGTGTTTCATTAGCTCTATGTAGACACAAGTTCACCTACTCTGCTGTGAAATTTACTTGATCTGGATAAAATTACTACAGATAGTATGAAATGCACACCTGACTTTCAAATTGCCTCTGGGAGATGTTAAGGCTGCCTTTATTTCTTTCAGCCTGTCAACAGAAAAATACTTCCTTTTATCTCTCCCACATTTCCTTCTTTCATTTTTCCTTTTCTTTACCCTCCTTCTGTCACACCTGCCTATGACAAAGGTGTACCCAGATGTTCAATAGGAGAGCCACTGGAATGAATGTATACAAATGTATCAACATGGACATAAACATCTCTCTAGGTTTGTTACCTGTTTCCTAAACACTGCAATATCATCCCTATAAACCTGCACTACATCTCAGTACAGTTTTTATGAATCATTAGTCCTTTTTTTCCTCTTCTAGTATGTCAATTCTTTTCATTCCTTATCCTTTTTCACCTAGAGAGTGTAGCAACAATGACTACTTTCAGTGTTCTGCCACAATTATGCTAATTATGCCTTATACTTCCCCCACCATATGTTGATGGTTAACATCTATTTGATGGGACAAGAGATGATGTAAGTATCAGTTAGGGACAGACTGTCATTCAGGCAAAAGTCAGATAGCCCAAATGGTAAGCCACAAAGTTGGAGCTAGGTGCAACACTGGGTCATTAGAAGGACAAAAAATAGACAAATATTGTCAAAGAAACACAAAAACCACCTGGAGAAATGGTATTTGTCAAAGAATCACAAAATCATAGAATGGTTTGGGTTAGAAGGCACCTTTCAAGGTCATCTACTCAAAACCACCTGCACTAAGCAGGAACATCTTCAACTAGATCACCTGTGCATGGGCTCAGGGCCCAGGTGAACCTCATGAGGTTCAACAAGAGCAAGTGCAAGGTCCTACACCTGGGCAGGAACAATCCCCACTATTGATACAAACTGAGGAAAGAGGCAATAGAGAGCAGCCCTGCAGAAAAGGACTTGGGGGTGCTGATAGATGAGAAGCTGGACATGAGCAGCCAG